>JAQZBX010089510.1:0-12611 GCA_029593785.1 Cabassous unicinctus
TCACCAATTTTCCAATCATGTTCCTTCCAAATCCCTGACCATCCAGCCAAACCATTGGCAACAGCCTATGAATCAGTGTAGAAATGCACCTCTGGCCATTTCTTCTTCCAAGAAGAAGATCTTTGGTGTTCCACTCCTTTCCAATCAATGCCTTCATTTTAATTGCAGAAACCCTGTGAGGTTGAGATTTTAGCTTCCTCTGTAATTCTGCTGCTCGTACAAGGAAAGTCTGGGTTTGATTCTCAGATTGCTGAAGTCTGTGGCTACAGGATAAATGATTTTTTTCAATGTAGAAACTTTCATATCATTCATGCGGCATTTAAGTTTCAAATTTGAAGACTTTAGCTCATCTCTTTCTTTTGTAACTGTATCCAGAGTATCTAGGAGGAGCCAGCCAACATCATTATACTTTTTGACTGCACAAAATTCTGTTAAGGTGTTGAAAACACTCTCACCCAGATTCTTGCTTCTTATAAGCATGAAAGTAGGGGAAGCCAGTGATGCTATTTTGCGTATCTCTATTGCCAGTTCATCCCATGGACTGTTAGCAACCTCTTCATTATTGGAAAGGGAGTCATTAGTACTCCTGATTCCAATTAGAGTAGAGAGGCAATTACCAAACTCCCAGAACCACCTCAGACATCCCATGTTTAAGACTCTGTTACTCATGAACCACTCCCAGTACCAAGCTGTATTAGTCAGGATTCTCTCGGGAAACAGTATCAACAGGAGATATCTGTCAATAATATGAGATTTTATAACAGTCTCTCATGTGACCATGGGGATGCACAAGCCCAGGTTTCACAGGCAGTCTGCAAACCAAGGACTCCGATGAAAGTCCGATGAAAGGTCCTTGTTAAGTTTCTGGGAGAAATAGGCTGTCCAGTGACGAGCCGGGAAATTCTCTCTGAATGTTGAAATCACTTCCCCTTTTAAGGCATTCAACTGATTGGATAAAAGCATAACCCATTAATGATGTAATCTTCCTGACTGATGGAGATGTAATCAGCCATCCACGCAGTAAACTCACTAGTGATTGAAGTCCATAAATGCTCTTGTATTACAATTAGCCCAGTGTTTGCTGGCCCAAACACCTGGACGCAATTATCTGGCCAAGTTGACACATTAGCCTAACCATCACAATTCCCATCCCGGGAACAAAGTATCTACAACTGCAAACAAGATAATTCCATCCATCTGCCCCATGGGATCCTCCCTCTCAATTAGAAGCAGAGTGGGCATCACCATCCCTAAACTCTCAAGATTGTGGAATGAACAATGGACTAAATTAGACTTATGGTTATTTAACTGTAGACTTATTGTTCTTCTAGCAATGGAAGAACTCTTATCACTGACATAATGCAGTGGCCATTAAATGTTCTGAGGGATGGGAGAGGGAAGAACAGGTATAATTTGGGTGCATTGGAGTTGTTTTGCAAGGCACTGCAGTGGTAGATATAGGCCGTTGTATATTTTGTCATAACCTACAAAATTGCATGGGACAGAGTGTAAACTATACTATAAACTATAGTCCCTGGTTAGTAGCAATACTTCAATATGTGTTTGTCAATTGTAACAACGAATTCCTTTTAATTGACAGACACTGTAAGAGAATGAAAGAATGCACAGGCAATTAGAAAATATTTGCAAATCACAAATTTTAATGTAGAAGTTGTTTCCAAAATATATTAATAACTCTCGAAACCTGATAATAAGAAAATAAATTGCAATTTAAAATGGGCAAATGACTTGAACAGTTAGTTTACTAAAGAAAATACAGAGAAGGTAAATTATCACATGAAAAGATATTCAACTTAATTAGTTATTGAGTAAAGGCAAATAAATATCACAATGAAATAACCCAGATATCAAACTAGGTGAATGGATAAATATATTGTGAAATATCCAAACAAGGGAATACAATGCAACAACAAAAAGACATGAGAAATGAATTTGAAAATAATTGTCCTGAGTAAAAGAAATCAAATAAAACTGAGTACATATTGTATGATTTCATTTAAATGAAATTCTAGGAAATACAAACCAATATATAGTTTCAGAAAACAGTTCAGTGGTTTCAGGAGAGAGGAATTTCATTGCCATTGTCTATAATGCAGTGCTGCAAATTGTTTTGTTATCATGTGTAATATGGACAGCCAATTGACCCATTATGACTCAGTGAGAAGTCCCCTATTCCTCATTGATTTTTGCTGCAATATCTGTCATGAAGCATTTATATATGAATTAGTCTGTTAGGGGTTATCTTTCGTGTTCCTCATTTCTAATGATCTAGTCTTGCAAAAATACTATTGTCTCTTATTTATTGCAATGCTGAGAGTAGTATGATATTTGGATAAGGTGCTCAAACCTGTCTTCAAGGGCAAAAATATGACTAATTTCCTATATTTGAAACTGTTTCCTATTAACACTGCAGCTGTAAGTTAGGGTATGTTCGTGAACACAGAAATCATTCTAGCCAATTCAAATATAATATTTGTTTCAGGAAATTGTTCAAATAAGTCTTGGTTTAATATACAAAATATACAAATATTTAAAAAAGTAAAAAAAGAAAAGGAAACTTGAAGTAACATTGAAGTAATAGCTGCCATTCTTATGCCTGGGAGATACTGGTATTAACAGAAACTAGAATGTGATAGAAAAGTGCTGTGGATCCAGCTAACAAAATGATGATGATAGACAGCTCCATGTCTGCTTCTGTCTCCACAGTAATTGATTCAATGCTTGTCCTTCCCCAAAGAGAAATTCCAGTACTGCTGTATTCCATAATATTGATGCTTCATTATTCAGGAAGAAGAGGTGAATGAGCTTTCTCTTTCACAACTCTATTCCATTTATTGCTAATTTTCTGAGTTTTTTTTTTTTTAACATTTATTGAATTTTAGTAAATATCTATAGACGTGGCTATATGTTTTTCTACTTAATTTTGTTAATGTGGTGGGTTTCATTGATGGATTATAAATGATATACTGACTTTGCACTCCTGAATAAATCCCTCTTGGTTATGATATATTATCTCTTTTTATATACAAATTAATTTGATTTGCCAATTTTTAGTATTTATATATAAATATATATATGAGTGATTGGTCTGTAATTGACTTATTTGATAAACCTGGCCTCATAAAGTAAAATTGCAATATGTTACCTCTTATTCTCTTCTCTGGGTGATTTACATCAGGGTAGGATCATTTTTTATCTAATAGTGCAATCTTTATTGTTAATAAGACTATAATTTTAATGAGTTTATCCTGGAGTTTGATTGTTAGCAGAAGGGAAAGAAAACACCAAAAATAAGTAGAGGGACCAGATGTGGCTCAAGCAATTGGGTGCCTGCATGGAAGGTCCCTGGTTTGGTTCCTGGTGCCCTTAAAAAAGACGAGCAGAAGCTGCAACCAGCAGACACTGCAAGGAGCAGACACCACAAGGAGCAGATGCCACAATGAACAGATGCCACAGGGAGCAGACACTGCAAGAAGCAGACACCACAACCAGCAGATGCCACAGCCAGTAGACGCTGTAACCAGGAGGTCCTGGGTACCTCCTAAAGAAGACTAACAGGCAACAAGAAGACAGATGAAGGAACCATCTCTGGGTGGGGAGGGAAATTAAAAAAAAAAAAAAAGTAGAGACTCTCTTCTGGATATTGCTTCCAGATTCAGAAATTCAGGCAGATTCCATGTACTTCATTTTGGGTTTTTACCTTGTGGTTAGAATACAGCTACTCCTACCAACAAGAGGTCCTTGAGTTTGAATGCCCTATGTATCTAGACAGCATTATCCAGGAAACATAGGTTGTTAGTGGAGAAGTCCCACAGTTCATTTTCCTAACTGCCAATATAAATTACTTTTTTCACTTTCAGGGCCAATCTTTTTCTAAGATGTTGAATAGTAGACAAGGCCAGTTATGAAGAAAAAGAAATATCACTAAACTTAATATATTCATGTAATAAAATAATTTTCCAAAATCAATAAATTTCCTGAAGTCATGTTAACTAATGAACATGGTATGACAATTAATATTTGCATAATAAGGTCTAGATCAAATTTTTATATATTTCTCCCCTAATATAATCCATACATAGAAATGGATAGCCCATAAATATCCCTTTGGATGACACTCATAAAATAATTTATACTGCCAAACACACACACACACGTACTTCCTCACATAAAATGTGTATTTTCAGATCGAATGGATAAATTGAGATACTTGGAAAATTTCTGCAACACATTCATGTAAATAAATATCCATTCAACATTTTTTAAAATAAAAAGAGCAACCTATTCTAAAGGAGTTTCCAGGGACCTAAAGTTATTATTATTTTTTCTCTCTCAGCCTCTCAAGGTTTCTCTTTCTGTGGCTGTAGGGGATCCTGGAGTCCTCTCTCATAAGGTAGGGTAAAATCGCAGCTCTCTCTCTTGCTCTGTGTCTCTGCTTTCAATCCCCGGTTTAAATAAGACTCTAGTGAGAGGATTAGGATGACCCTGGGCCTTGCAATCTAACCAAAGACCTTTAAATAAAATGATCTAATCAAACTGATGTAATAAAAAAGTCCCTTAACTGAATCTAACCAAAAGATCCTACATAAAAGAGGCTTTCATGTACAGGAATGGGTTAGTATAAGAAGATAATATTCTGGGGTCCACAAAAGACTCAAGTCTGCACACCCTATAAGACATCAATTATGATTAACAAGCAACAATCAGCAAGGACAGTTATTTGATTAAATCAACCAAATAGTCCATTAATATGGAAAACTTCAGTCAAAGCAGTCACAGTTAGGTTATTCTTATCTGGCAGTATCAAAAGGTATATTTTCCAGGAGACAAAATTTACCATAAGCTGTAGGTTGATTGAGATATTGGGCCTAATTCCTCATCCTTCCCAGTATCTATGTTCTTTACAAGGTAATTTTTCAGTTCTACAATATATTTCCATAATCCTTGGTGGTGGTTCAGCTAGGTTATACCCAAACAAGAACTTAAAATAGTTTTTGTTGTTGTATGTTCCTTTTTATGCCTCACCTATTGACTTTGGAAGACCATACATTGGCTCAGTGGTTCAAGTAGGATCATAGATACACAGAGCATAGCTTTCCAAACATAAGCTCACCAGCCAAGACCAGAAACGAACAGGTCATCCAGAAGCTCCAGCTAATATTAGTTGATGAGCCAAGTACAAAAATTGTAAAAGTGAATATATACAAAAGCTATGATCAACAATCCTACCTCTAGGTAAAAATCAAGAGAAATTTTGTGCATATTGTAAAAATGATGTGGGAATGTTATTTGTTATCACTCCAAACTTGAAAGAACAAAAATGTGAGATCTTTAAGTATTCCTACATCATGGGACTCTTCTCCAGCCCTAGTCTCCTGCAACACATGCAGCCAGCAGCACCTGGCTGGTTTGGTGGCTTGGAGATGTATACCTGAGAAAAACATGTTCTTATTTCTAACCCATTCCTGTGGTTGTTGTTCCGAGTATAGCAGGGAGCCATGTACAATGACGCTTCCCACCAAACTAAGAGGGATACATCAGACCAAAGAAAGACTTGGACAAGTTCAGCTTGGTGAGCAAAAGAGGACTTAATAGGGGTCTTTGTGGGACCTCATCCTTGATGGTCTGGAAGGGAGTCCTCTCTCTTGGAAAGACTGAGGCTCGTCTTGACCTAAATCTTCATCTGTGATGGTGGGCAGAGAGTGTGGCACTTCCAAGGCCCAAGCCTCACTTGTCACAAAGAAAGAAGGGTCTTTAGGAGGGGATGTGGCTCCAGTGGTTGGGCATCTGTTTCCCACATGGGAGGTACCAGGTTCGATTCCTGGTGCCTCCCCTCCCCCCCAAAAAAAGCAAAACAAAGAAACAAAAAAGAAACAACTCAAGGGAGCTGATGTGGCTCAGTGTTTGAATGCTACCTTCCCATATATGAGGTCCTGGGTTCAATCCCCAGGCGTCAGTACCTGCCCCCTCAAAAAAAAAAGAAAGTTCTTGTATGATACATGTCTACATGCAAATGGGGATGGCACATGAGGGGAAGTCATGGTTAAAATTTGCAGTGTTTAGAACAGAACATGAGGAATGGACATTCACAATGTTTCCCAACAGGGCAGAAGTCACACTTTTTTCACTGTAACTACATAAAATGAGCATTTAAATGTTTGTTAGTAGGGCTGAAGTTACATCTTTACAATAATTATTTAAGGAATCTATTTATGCAAAGGTGGTCAAGAAGTTCACAAGATCAGATTATTTGTAGAGTTTCCAGGAGAGAAGTCTAAACATGCAAGTCTTACTCATCAGGCATGAGCTCATAAGCCATTATTTCTCAAGGCTTGGTTTGTAACTATTAAAAAATGAAATGTTGATGTGACTAGATGTGGAAAAACCTGGAAGAGTTGTGGGAAAATGCAAAGTCATATAAGCTACAATTGTAAATAGGACCTTTTGATGAGGTTTCTTCATTTAGGGTATGGCCCACCTCAATTAGGTTGGGATGCAATCTATCACTGGAGGCCTTATAGAGAAGGTCTCAGGGGAGAAAACACTGGGAGCAGCCAGAGCTAGAAGTCAGTGGAACCCAGAAGAGAAAGGAGAATCCAGGAGAGGCTGCCTTGTGCACTGCTCTATGACACAAAAAACAAGGGACAAGGATCACAGGCAGCCAACACCAGAATGCCACATAAAGCATCACTTGATACTTCCTTAATTTTGGATTTCTCCTAGCCTCAAAACCATGAACAATAAATTCCCAGTGTTTTAGCCAAACTAATACATGGTATTTGTTTTAGCAGTGGGGAAACTAAAACAGCTGTTAGAGGTTAAATCAGGCAGCAGCTTCCGTAGACATCTCCGCATGATCAATTTTGAAGTTGACTGTGTTTAGTGGGACTCCTCCTCATGAAAAAAATTTTCCCAGTACCATAAAGAACAGATCCTCAGCAAGTTTCTCTAGCACAGCACTACAGAGACTTCTCTGCCTTTCACTACATCACAGCTATGCCTCTCAGTCAAGAACTGGCTTTCATCACTAGGAGAAGGGGCATCTTTTTCAGGACTGTATCTCAGCCTCAAGAATGCTCCTTATATGTGCTATTCCTATATTGGTTAGAGTCCTCTTTAGGTCTTACTAACTAATCCTTTTTACTCTATTCCCTAGTGTATTAATAATTTGTGTATTAAAATTTCTGTTCTACTACTGTGGGATAGAAATCAGATATGAATTTCCCCGAGGCTAGAGGCAGAAAGAGATGTGTACTGAAAAGGAACCTGAAGAAACTTTTGGGAAAAATGAAAATGTTCTGCATCTTGACTGTGGAAATGAATTCATGGATATATATTTGTCAAAGCTCATCAAATTGTACAATTTAAATTGATTCAGTTTATTGTATGTACAGTATAACTCAGAGTTTTTGTAAAAAGGTAAGCAATATGATGGGTGATACATGGGAGGAAGTTCACTTGGGTATACATATAAGGTATATAAAATGTTCAAATGTTCACAGGGCATTGTCAAAGTGGGTGAAGACTCACACAACAACTGAAAGAATATTGAATTCTTATGGAGAGCTCTGCCACATTCTCTAATGGAGGAGCAACAGTCCCCCAAGTGCAGGGTCAATGACTGGTGAAGGAGGACAATCCATTGATGGGCCCTTGATATTGATGACTATGCTTATGAGCCTTTGCCTTTGAAATTGAAACTTACCCTAGTGTTGTGGGGTGCCTAAGAGTTGCCTCCTGAAAACCTCGTTGTTGCTCAAATGTGGCCTTTCTCTAAGCCAAACTCAGCATATAAATGCAATACATTTCCCCCAGCATGGGACATGACTCCCAGGAATGAGCCTCCCTGGCACCAAGGAATTAATACCAAGCACTAACTAGAAATGCAACTGGAAAAAGACCTTGAATAAAAGGGGGAAAATGTAAAGACCAATGAGTTTATATGGCTAAGAGACTTCAAGGAGTCAGGATGTCATCCCAGAGGTAATGCTTATGCACATCTCAGCAGGATCTCATAGATGGCCAAAGTGGACACTACTCCGAAAATGTGGGGCTTCTGAGGGCTCTGGAGAAACCCAGGTCCTATGGTTAGAGAAGATAGCTTCAGAGTTTGGTGCCTTGCCAGTGGGCCCTACTTTGGAGTTTGTGCTCCAGAAAGTGATGGAGATGGACTCAATTATGGATTCCCTATATATGGCCCATCTGTCCCTTTTATTTAAACCTATACTTGGTTCTGTAGTTTGTAGGTGTATGTCCAAGAGACTGAAATCTTTGGGCCTTCCATATGCCAGCTGGGCCCAGAGCCTCAGTGGAGTTGCAAAACCTACTCTCCTGTTCATTGGATTCAACCAGGACAACTAACAAGGAGGTGAGGATTGACAACCACCATACAAAGGAAACAAGAGAGACTACAACTGCAAGCAAGAGAGTCCCATCTGTCAGCTGTATGGGATCAAAGCCCCATCTCAATTAGAGGTGGAGTGGAGATAACCATCCCATAATCCTCAGGATTGGGGAATGAACTATGGACCAGAGTGAACTTACTGGTATTCTACTACAGGCATATTATGATTCTGGCAATGGAAGAAATTACAACACTGATGTGAAGCCAGTGGCCACTGAACCTCTGGGGACAGGGAGAGGGAAAAATAGTTGTAATACAGGGGCTTTTTGAGGAATTGGAAATCATTCTGAATGACATTGTAATGACAGATATAGGCCATTTTATATTGTCACATAAAATGCATAACTGTGTGGGAGACAGTGTAGACTGCAATGTGAACTATGGTCTATGCTCAGTGGCAAAGCCCCAGGATGTGTTCATAAATTTCAGGGAGTGTCCCACACCAATGAAGCATGTTTATGTGGGAGGGTGTGAGAGGTGTGAGGAGTGGGGCATATGGGAATCACTATATTTTTTGTCCAACATTTATGTAATCTAAGTATCTTTTAAAAAATAAAAAAAATTATTACATATAAAAAATGTCAAGCAACAGTTTGGGGAAAATATTCTCAAGACACATATCTGAAAAAATCTTTTACCTAGAATATCAAAATAAGACTAACAATTCAAGGATGAGACAAATAATTCGATTAAAAATCCCAAAAGATTTTA
Source organism: Cabassous unicinctus (assembly GCA_029593785.1). Classification (NCBI taxonomy): domain Eukaryota; kingdom Metazoa; phylum Chordata; class Mammalia; order Cingulata; family Chlamyphoridae; genus Cabassous; species Cabassous unicinctus. Next base: position 9,137 of record JAQZBX010089510.1, read on the forward strand.
GCAGATGGAAGATATATGAAAAGTCAATAATCACCTGAAACAATGTTCATAATCACTCATCAGCAGTGAATTTCAAATTAAGATCCTAAATAGACACAATACCCACTTGACAGGAAAGGCTAAAATTTTCCAAATGGAACACAGCTGGTAAGAGGGTGAATACACAGACTTATATGATTGCCCCAATTCATCAAAGTAAACATTTAAGATCTGCATAAATTATACATTATTTATCTCAATTTCAAAAATATGTAATGAGATTAGTCTTCTTGATGTGATTGGGAGATTGAGAGCATTAAGGAGAAAAGGGATGTGTACCTCTGAGGCTCTCTCTTACCATGTAGAAAGGATATCTGAGATAGTGATTGCTAAGTTCCAGTGCAGAAAACTCCTCTTTATCCCAATATTTGAAGAAGGGGAAAGAGATCCATGGCTTTAGACCAAGAAGGATAATGATGATGATGAAAGAGAAAGAGAGAGAGAGGATAGGTAGATAGAAGATGACAGATGATACAGAGAGATATAGTAAAAGATTGAGATATAGAAAGATACAAAGATATAAGATACTTATTTAAAAATCATATATGCATATTTACATTGATATATAAATCACACATTGTTTGCATTTATATTTTACTTTACATTTTATAACACTGTGTGTTATTTACATTTCAACTACAAACCCTAGATAGCATTTAATTCTCAAAGCATTTCTTAATGTATTAAATAAAAATATCAAAAAAATTTTCAAATGAAGTAAATGCAGATTCCTGACACTCTTTACCCTAGGGAGAGAGAAGTTATTAAGACTGAACTTGTGAATTGAAGAAAAAACACACATGATATGTATTTTGCATGTGATGCTGTTTACAGCTGTTGTCAATTAGTTTCTCTGGAGTACCAATAGCTGCTACAGTTGAATGGACCTATAAATTTAAGTCTTCAGTTAGGACTGCAAAACTGTCTTAAATCACAGAGGGCAAGAGAAGAAAATCAACTAGAAATGGCTAAAATTCCACTTCTGTCTACTTGAGAACCCACAGTTTTCTCCATTTGTATCTTTGGGATGCACAGAATAACCTGTCGTGTTGTGTGGGGTATTAAAATACAGCAAATTATCAACCAGGCTCTCCAAAGGAAAAAAACATTGTTAATGTCTCTCTTCAAGGGCTTGAATTTGGTTTATTGACAATTGCAGTATATTTTCCTCGGTACAATGAGAGCTGACTGGCACAGACAAGGAGAGTATACAATTGCTACTGGAAATTTATAAGAGATTAAGCTTATTTTTTTTCTTCTTGCTGGGCTGGGCACACTTACTGTTGTTGCTAAATATATTGCAAATCAACATAGATCAAAAATCACAAAGAGAATGAAATGGTATGAATTCATCAAAACATTATTTCTCAGCAAGCTGTTTACTAGAATCCCAATACAGCTTGCTCTGGGAATAGTGAAAAGTGGCTGGGAGCAAATGTTATCGTGGGGAAAATGATCTTCTGTTAATTTCCTCTGTGCTCAGCTGCTTAACCATGTAACTCTTCACCAATCCCAACATGCTTATTTAGATAATGTCAGTTATGAATCATTAATCTTACACACAGAGCAACCAATCCAATGCTCAATTTCTTCAGGAACTTCCTGCATTTTGTCATAATTTCCAAAGGTATTAAATATTTTACAAATGAGTACACCAAATTCGAACATTTTGATGATATCAGAAGTAGACAAATGAAGCCCAGATCTTTTAACTCCTTTTCCAGTATTCTTTCTGGCCACACATGAGGCATATTTTTTTAAGTTTATGCTAGTTTGATATAATGATAAAGAAATAATTGGCTTTATTTCCCCCAATATTGCCAAATTGACTCAAAATTATTTGATTTCTTTTTTGCCGCTAAATTTCATGTCAGCTGGTAAATGTTTAAAATTAAAATCCAGGAGTAAGAAATCTATGTTCAAAATAGTATTTGAGAGCATAAATGTTTCTCATAAAGGTGGTAGAAATAAAAGTGCCACTAGGTGGCAGGGTGATACTATAAATTAATGGAGACCCTGTTGAATAAAGAGTAACACACAAATTGAAAGGAAATTCATTGTTGTAATGTACTTTGGTGATCATTCATTTCATTTCCATTTCTTTCAAAGATAAAGTCACAAATGTTCAAAGATAGAAAATGACTATATTCCTGCAGCAACTCACATATTAATTTTTTATTATTACTTTTCCCATCTATTAATATTGAACTTGGACTAATATGTGTGTTTAGTCACTTCCACAATAATCAATTTTAAAAAGAATCTACAGAATTGATGATCAAACAACAAAAACAAAACAAATAAACACTTATACTGATGTGAGTCCACAGTTGTTCCATTTAATATATTTTAAATTTAAGTATCTCTATAGTAGGTTGAAAGGAGACTTACATGCTTTCAGGAAATACAACTTGAGTGATTACTATGTTCTAGGCATTGCAATAGTTGTAGGAGAGATATAGTCAATTAAACAAAATCCCTTCCCTATAAATCTTATCATTTAGAGGAAGAAAACAAATGTGTTATTTCTATACAGTGCATTGTGTTCAACAATAATGATTCGTAAAGAGCTAATGAGATCACTTAGGACTGATAAGACACAAAGGCTAGGCTAGGATGATGAAGGAATTAAGAACATTTTCCTTTCCTGGAGCCAATAAAATGAATGTGTAGTCCTAAGGGCAGGAAGAAATTGGTAAAATAAAGAAGCAAGGCTGAAGAAGTCAAAAGGAGAATCAAGTTCAACATTATAGTTCAAGGGTCATGGTGTTGTTAGTAAGCTTAGTCTACATGGTTAGAACATATGGCAGAGAGAAAAGAATGCAGTGAAAATAAATAAAGAGGCCTAAATGGAAGCTGTGACAGTTTGAAGCTTTTTGTGGATCCCAGATAAGATCATGTTCTTAAACTTAAACCCTTCCTGGGGGTATGAGATCCTTTGATTGGATTGCTTCAGTGAGGCGTGTCCCAGGGTGGGTCTTGGCCCTTTTGCTAGGGTCCTTTAGAAGCTGAGGACTGAAAGCAGCAGAAAAATAGACAACATACCACAGAGATGGAGAGAAGGAATGCCGGAGCTCAGAGAGTAACACAGAAGAGAGAATCCAAAGATGGACCTGCCAGAAGCTGAAGCAATAAGACCCAGAAGAGAAGCAGATGCTTCCATGTGCCTTGTCACATGGAAGGAGTCCTGGATTGCCTCGAGGTGAACTTTGGTGATACAACATTTCTGATGATGCCTTGATTTGGACATTTTCACAGCATAACTGGGAGGAAGTTCATCTGAATATACATGAAAGATATATAAAATTGTTCAAATGATCAAGGGGTGGGGCATGGTCACAGCAGGTACACAATCACTCAATAAAGGAGGGAATACTGAATTCCCAGCCTGGAGAGCTCTGCTACATTCTCCAAGGGAGCAGCAACAGTCCCCTGC
>JAQZBX010089511.1:0-12618 GCA_029593785.1 Cabassous unicinctus
GCTTCTAGTGAGAAGTTCATGTGATTGTAGTAAAGTGCATCAATTTGGTAAACTGGATTGATGGGTGTGGCAAATTGCATTGATTGATTTTCAAATATGAAATAAACCTCAATTTCCTAAAATAAACTTAACTTGGTCATGGTGTACTATCTTTTTATATACACTATTGGATTTGATTTATTAACACCTTGTTTACGATTTCTGCATGTATGCTCATGAGGGAGATATGTCAGCAATTTTCTTTGCAATGTCTTTGTCAGGTTTTGGTATCAAGGTTATACTGATCTTTTTCCTAAACTCTGGAAAAGTACACATAAGATTGGCTTTATTTCTTTATTAAATATGAAACCATCTGGGCTTGGAAATTTCCTTGTGGAAATATTATAAATTATTTAATTTAATTCAATTTATTTATAGATCTAGAGCTATTAGAATTTTCCAAATTTGATCATTTTTATCCAGTAAGAAAATTTAGATATAATGCTGTTTACATCATCCTCTTATTATTATTTTAATGTCTGTATGATCTTTAGAGATGGACCCTTTTTATTCATGACATTGTGTTGTATGTCATCTATCTCTTTTTATTCTTGAAAAGTCTTACTAGGATACCATAAATTTTATTAGCTTTTCCAAAGAATCAACACATGGTACTGTTAATTTTCTCTACTGTATGTTTGTTTTTCATTTCGCTAATTTCTGCTTTTATCTTTATAATTTCCTTTCTTTTCTTTTCTCTGAGTTTAGTTATTATTCTTGTAGTTTTTTTCTCTAATTTTTGAAGATGGATATTTAAATCATAGTGTTTCAGCCATTTTTCTTTTCTTATAGTGTTAAGACTAACTATTTCTTTAAACATAGCTTTAGCTACATCCCATGCACATTCATGGGGGATATAAATCTGTAGTTTTCTTTTTCTTGTAGGCATCTCTGTCTGATTTTGATATTAGGAAAATGCTGGCCTCATAGAATGAGTTGGGAAATATTATCTCACCTTCAATTTACTGAACGGGTTGTATAAAATTGATATCATTTCTTTTTTAAATGTCCAGTAGAATTTGCCAGGGAAACTACCTATGCCTGAAGTCTTTTGTTGTTTCTGGAAGGTATTAAAATTTTATTTTTGTACTTCTATTTTTGAAAGAATTACAGATTCACAGAAAGTTGCAAATGTGTTACAGAGAGGTGTGGGAAGGTTTTCAATGACAAATTAAATTACTTTAATAGGTGTAGATCTCTTCAAGTTATTAATTTCTTCTTGAATAAGCTTTAATGGTTTATGTCTCTCAGGAATTTGTTGAATTTATTGCCATAAAACCGGTTATGATTGTTGGGAGAATATTCTGAAAGATTTGCTTATGTAAACACGGGGCACATACTGACTTTTGTCCAGAATTTCCTTTCTAGGACAGCGAACAGCCTTGCAAGACAGAGATGGTGTCTCTCTCTGGAGCAAAGTGTGGACATGCTTATTGTCCATTACAGAACACTTGGGTTTCCTAAACTCAGGTTCCTCCCCTGTAACACAACTCACTGAGTATGCAGGCGTCCATCTGAGTCCACCCACTTTGGTCCAGAATATGGACTGTCTTGGTATATATTCTTTGTGTTTTCTGTTGTAGTTCTATAAATATCAATTATGTCAATTTGTTTAATATTATTGGTTAAGTCTCCTATATTCCTATTTGTTTTGTCTTTTATCAATAATTGCAAGAGGGTTGTTGAAATTTCCAATTGTAGGGGTGGATTTGTCTATTTCTCTTTGCAGTTCTATCAGATTTTGTTTCATGTATTTTGAAGCTCTGCTGTTAGGTACATAAACATTTAGGACTGTTATGTCCTCTTGATGAATTGATCTCTTTATTAGTTTGAAATGAACCTCTTTCTTACTGGTCATATTCTTTGCTCTGATATATACTTTGTCTGATATTTATACAGCCACTCCTGTGTTCTTTTGATTAATATTAGCATAGTATATATTTTTACATTTTTACATTTTTAATCTATTTGTGTCTATAGTCAACGTGTGTTTCTTGTAGGCATTATATAGCTGGGAATCTGAGCATCTTTGCCTTTTAATTGGGTTGTTACATTAACTGTGATTATTGATATAATTAGGTTTACATTTACATTTAACATGATAATTGATATAGTTGGCTTTAAATCTACCAGCTTGCTATGTGTTTCTATTTGTCCCATATGTCCTTTGATCTGTTTTCATTTTTTTCTGTCTTTTTTGGGATTATGTTCTAATTTCACCTCCTCTGCTTGCATATTATAACTCTTTGCTTAAGGGTTTATAGTATACCTCCTTAACTTAATACAGTCACTCCTTAAGTGATACTGTACCACTTCATGTATAGAAACTTAAAACAATATATTTCCATTTCCCCTCCCCACTCCTGACCTTTGTATTACTGTTGTCACATATTTTAGTTCTTTATATATTATAAATCCAACAATACATTGTTTCAGTGGACAGCTTATTCCTTTTTAGTACTCCACTATCATTTGGCTTGCATTGTTTCCAATGTGGCCTCTGCTCTCATTCTTACCTTTGTTCCTCTGTGTGGAACAAAAATGATATGGGCTTTTTTTTTTAAGATTTATTTTTTAATTTCTCCCCACCCCCTCCCCTCATTGTTTGCACTTGTTGTGTCTGTTCATCTTCCTTTCTTTAGGAGGCACCAGGAACCGAACCCAGGATGTCTGACGTGGGAGGGAGGCGCCTAATTGCTTGAGCCACCTCTGTTCCCTGCTTTGTTGTGTCTCTCATTATGTTTTTCTTCTTGTGTCTCTAGTAGCATCATCTTATTGTGTTAGCTTGCCGCATCTGTCCGTCGTGCCAGCTCGCTATCTTCTTTAGGAGGCACTGGGAACCAAACCATGGACTTCCCATGTGGTACGTGGGAGCCAAATCCACTTCCGATATGGTTTTATTCTCTGGTTGCTTTTAAGATTTTCTCTTTATCACTCATATTTAGCAATTTGATTATGATGTGTCTTGGTTTACTTTTATTTATTTGTCTCATGGTTGGGGTTTGCTGAGCTTTTTGAATCTTTGAGTTGGCAGTTTTCATGAAATTTGGATAAAAATGACCATTATTTCTTCAAATATTTTTCTTTCCCCTCCTCTTTCTCTTTCAGGGAGCCCAATTACATTTAAATTTGGCCACTTGTAAGTTGTCTCACAGCTCACTAAGTTTCTGTTCATTTTAGATAGTTTCTCTCTATTGCCATGTATTCACATTCACTATATTTTTCTTCTGCAGCCTCTCATGTATTATTAATTTCACCAGTGTATTTTCATCTAAGACAGTTCAGTTTTCATCTCTAGAAGTGATTTGGGTCTTTATAATATCTTTCAAGTCTCTATTTAATATATTCAATTTTTCCTCTATTTTCTTGAACATATTGGAATGTAGTTAAAATCATTGCTTTAATTCCCGTATCTACTAATTCCATAATCTGTGTATTTCTGGGTTTTTTCTATTAATTTATTTACCTCGTAATTATGGATCATCGCTTCTGCTTTATTTGCATGCCTATTAATTTTTCATTGGTGACAGATATTATGAACTTTACATTAAGTGCTGGATATTTTTGTATTTCTTTGATTTGGAGACAGTTAGATGACTTGTAAATGATTTTATCCTCCTGATGTTTGCTTTCAAACTTTGTTGGGTGGGAGAAGAGCAGTCTTTAGACATAATATCTTTTCACTACTGGCAGCAATATCTTTCTCCCTGGTGCCTCTTGAATTATGAGATTTGCCACTTTAGCTGGTGGGGTCATGAACTATTTCCAGCTCTGTGTTAGCTCTGATGATTGTCTACTCTGCTCCTTTTGAGTGGGTCTTTCCCAGCCTTGAGTAGTTCCCTCACATGCATGCACTTATCATATTCAGCCAAGACTCTGCTGATCACTTTTTCTGGGCAGCTCTCTCTTCTTTGGTACCCGGTCTGGTGAATACTTGCCTCCTTGGTTGTCCTGGACTCCCAGCCATGTCTCTTCAATTCATGAATACTCTGCTTGTGTTTCCCCTTCCTATACTGTGGTCTGAAGACTCTCACCAGGAAGCATGCTAAGGTAAACATAGGGTTCACCTTGTTTGTTTCTCCATTTTGTGTGATTTATTCTGTGCTGTCTGATGTCCAGTATTTGAAAACTATTGTTTAATATATTTTGTCCAGTTTTTTTGGTTGTTTCAGCCATAAAGGTAAATTTGGTCCCTGTTACTCCATGTTGCCTTGAAGTGGATTCTTAATCCATAGATTACTTAGACATGACTGCTTAACTGCTAAATATTTGAGGATTTTCTGTTTAAATATTTGTTAATGATTTCTAGCTTAATTATTCTGTGGCCCTAAAACATATGATGAAAAACTTCAATCCCTTGGCATTTGTTATGACCCAACATATTGTAGATGTTCTATGTGCAGGGGAAGAGAATCTGTAAATTGTTGATGCAGTGTTCGAGATATGTATGTCAATTGGATCATATTCATTAGTTGTTTGTTCTGATCTTCTTTATTCTTATAAATTTCATTTCCTGCTTGCTCTATCATATTACTGAGGCACATATAATTAAGGCTTTCATTATTATTGTGAATTTGCTGTCTTCTGTTTTTTTAGTATTGTCAACTTTTACTTTATATGTTTTAACTTACCATCAATAGTTTAGCTTTTTCACCACTCTGACAATATTTGTCTTTTAATGGGATTTAAATTCATTTACACTTAATGAAAGTACCTGATATATTTTATTTTAAATTACCATTTTTTTTTGTTTTCTATTTGTACCACCACTCCATATTCTCTTTCCTGATTTTGTATTTATCACATATTATTTTGCTATTCTGTGACAGTTTGAAGCTTTTTGTAATCCCAGAAAAGATCATGTTCTTGGAGTGAATCCATTTCTGTGGGGGTGGGACCATTTGATTGGATTGAATTCAGTTGGGGGCTTTTGATTGGAGAAATTCAGTAAGGCATGTCCCAGGTTGGGTCTCAGACCTCTTGCTGGAGTCCTATATAAATAGGAAAACATGCAGAGACACACAGAGAAAGAGAGCCACCATTTCACCCTGCCATGTGAGAGAGGACTCCAGGATCGCCTGCAGCCCAGAGGCTGAGAGAGAGAGAATCCTGAAGGCCGAAAGAGGAGCCATATACCTGATTACCCACAGCTGAGCTCAGGGAGAAAGTGAGCCTGGAGAAGAAGGCAGAGATGGACTGCCATTTTGCCTTGCCACATGGCAGGAGTCCAGGACCACCAGCAGCTGACCTTTGATGAGACAGCATCTCTTGATGATGCTTTGATTTGGACATTTTCACAACCTCGGAACTGTAAGATTTTACCCTAATAAATTACCATTATAAAAGCTAACCCATTTCTAGTATTTTACATTGGCAGTCCTTAGCAAACTAAAACATATTCCAATTTTTTACCCTTTTTATTAGCTTGTTAGTTATACATATCTCAGTATTTTTTTAGAGAGTCCCCTAGAGATTATCACATGCATTCTTGATTAAGAATTAAAATATAAATTAGCAATTTTACTAATTCCTGGTCAATGCCAGAACTTTAGAGCACTTTAACCCCTCTTTTTGTGCTGTTGTCATATATTTTAATCTAATATATTAATTTTACACATGACACATTAATATTGCTTTGTACAGTTAATATTTATTTTTCTTTAGTCACATATTTTTCCACTTTTTCTTGGTCTTTATTCCTTCTTAAATTTCCATGTATCCATCTGGGATAATTTTCTTTTTGCCTGAAGAAATTCTTTAGTGTTTCTTTTAAGGTGGATATGCTGGTGATGACTTTTCCTAATTTTGTTTGTTTTGGAATTGTCTTTATTTTGCCTGCACTTTTGAAAGACTTTTGCTAGGTATAGAATTCTAGGTTCACAGTTACATCCTTTTTGCTATTTGGAAGATATAATTCCATAGCTTTCCAGCTGCCTATGATAATTCAATCCTCAGTCTTGTTATTGGTGTTCTGAAGCTAATGCTCCCTTATCTGTCCTATGCTTGTCTGCTTTTAAGATTTTCTCTTTGATTTGTTTCTAAGCTAAGTGGTTTTACTACTGATGCTCCAGAATGTGGTTTTCTTTTGCATTTATCCTGCTGGGAGTTTGTTGAGCAACCCACATCTCTTGTTTGATATTTTCATCAGTATTGGAAAAATTCTTGATACTTATCTCTTCAACTATTGTTTTTGTATTATTCTTGCTCTCCTCCCTCTCTGGGATTCAAATTCCATATATGGCAGACATTTCACTATGTTCCATGTGACTCATACATTGTTTTGCATAGTTTATCTCTTTTTCTCTGTATACTTCAGTTTGGATATTTACTACTGATTTGTCTTTCAGTTCACTAATTCTTTCTACATCTGTGTTTAATATATTTTTAATCCATATTTAAGTCTTGATTTTACTTATGGCATTTTCAGTTCTGGTATTTCCTTTTTATTCTTTTTAATATATTCAAGTTTTCTCTTGAAATTATCCATTCAGCCATCAATTTTCTTAATGTATTAAACAGTTATTTCAGAGTCCAAGTTCCAGTATTTGGAATATCTCGTGATAGTTTTCTAATGGCTGTTTATATTTTGGTCTTATTTTTAGAAATTGAATATTAGATATTTTGTATGAAAAATTGGAGAATTGCTGTCTTCTTTTAGACAGGCACTTGGAGTAGGAGCAGATCACCTCAATCCAACCATGAGTTGAATTGATTCAGGAATGATTTTCAAACTTTTTACTTTTAAATCACCCCTATGCTTAAGCACTCCAAGGGTCCCAAATGACCAGCATGCTCTTCCCTGATGGTTTCTATGCTTCAACTTTTTATGTCCCTAACATCATAAGACTGCTAAAATCTCTGCTCTCCTATACAGATGCTTTCTGCACAGCCTTTTAATCTTTTGCCAGCCACAGCTTAAGAATCAGCAAATGCCTGGAGTAGAAAGCTGGCACACAGTATCAGGTTCACTTCTGTACACCTACCATTTTTCAATGATCTTGGCCTCTTAATTCCTGGCTGCTTTGGCATGTCCATATTCTAATTTTTGTTTTCCCAGCCTTATGGAATTGCTAAAAGTTCTGTTGGCTTCTTTGCCTCCTTGGCACTATCCTCTGCCTGCTTTTTATTTTATTTTATTTTTTTATTTTTAAAGAAGCTTTAGATTACATAAATATTACATCAGAAATAAATGGGGTATGTGGGGGCTTAGATCCCATGGGGCAGATGGATGGAACTGTCTTGCCTGCAGTTGTGGATACTCTCTATTTTTTCTGGGATGGGCCGGTACATGAGCAGTGCCTAGCAAAAGAGGACAGACTGTTACACCATGCCCTTGATATTGATGGTTTACTTAAGAACCTTGTTCTTGTGAAATTGAAACTTAGCCTATTACTATATATTGCCTAAGAGTTACCTCCTGAAAGCCTCCTTGTTGCTCAAATGTGGTCTCTCTCTAAGCCAAACTCAGCATATTAACACACTACCTTCCCCCTGGCATGGGACATGACTCCCATGGATGAGCCTCCCTGGCACCGAGGGATTATTACCAAGCACCAACTAGTGATGCATTTGGAAAAAGACCTTGACCAAAAGGGGGAAATATTAAATACAAATGAGTTTTTATGGCTAAGAGATTTTAAAGTGAGTCAGGAGGTCATTGGTCATTCCAGAGGTTATGCTTCTGTCTGCTTCTTAACTTCTTACTTTGTGCTTAAGACTCACAAAGTCCCCTAGGGGAAAAGCAGCATACAGATATTGGGCTCACCTCAGAAATCTTCACTTCTCTCTGGAATCATGTCCTTTTTAGTCCTAATTGCCTTGGAAGCTCTCCAAAACCTTCAAATAGATTGTAAAACATTTATTCTTTTCTATTTTTTTAATTTTTTATTAGGGCATGGTCTGTTATAAGCTCCACCATCAGAGCTGGAAGCAGATGTACCAGAATGATTATTTTCTTCAATGAAGTATTTTTCCAATTGAGACGATATGAAATTATTTATAAATTTTATGCTTGATTAAATATATGCCAAAAAGAATATATTTCCAGTTTTGAAAAGTTAAAATATTTTTGTATTTACTGTATATTCAGGGAATATCGATGCATCACAAATGTTTTGGGATCCAAATTGTGTTCAACAGAAACCTAAGATTTCTCCAGTTAACTAAAGAGTCTTTAAAGAAGTTATTACAATGAGGTATCTATCTTTATCTCTATCTCTGTGTCTATGTCTCTACAAATATATATATAGTTGGTAATTATTCAGCATCTCAAGCTTCCCATTACAATGCTATATTAGGGATTGGGAATATGTGGCATAAAACAAAAATTTTCCATTGTTTATATACATGAAAAAGTTCGCTGTGATATTTAAGTAGCAGTTAGGTAAATTTTTTCTTGTTTTAGGCAAATTAGTTAGCATGGAAATATCCTCAACAGCCATCATAAAGCATTATATTCTTAAATCATTCTGTTTTCATTTTGAAGTAACAAAAATTTAAATTTACAAATTATGTAAAATGTTTATTTTTTATGAAGTCACCCATGTCTTAATTCATGTCTTTCTCCCTCTTAATTCATTTTATAATTTTGAAATGGCAAGTGGAGCTTATGTTACCACACATTCTTTAATCTGAAAATGTGTTTTTTTTTTTAAAGCCACTTAACTCAAAAAAGGCTAAAAATAGAGCTCCTTTTCTAAAGCAGTTTGTTAGGTACAGTTTAGATATTGATGCAGTGCTGATATCCTGAGAAAATAGAGAGAAATGAGGGGAAACACTACTGAGGAAAAATGGGAAGCCAGGCCAACAGTGTTTTAAAGCACTTTTAAAAAAATTATTGTTTCTTCTTTATTCCTTTTGTTTTTAGTGGTTTAGTGGTTATTTGATGCCCTTTAGTATGCAGAATAAATTTGTGTACAGCCCCTTGTTACTATGGCTAACCATTTACAGTGAAATTTTAACTGAGTTTTTATGGTTGTGACATAAAGCTAATATAACAATTTAAATACTGCAGTTATGTTTTAATCAAAGGTGACAATCTTAAGCTGAATTAATGCCAAATTTCTGGCCTTACTTTAACTTAATGGCTCTGTGTCTAAGAAATAATCTAATTTTAAGCTTTTTGTTTATTCCAAGTAAAGTCAAACAATATGTGCATTTGTTAAGAATAATCTTTGGGCAACACTTCAGTTGATGTATCCCACTGGAAAAGATTCTGGGAGCCTCTTTTGAATAACCTATCCCAATTGTCTCTTCTTACAATTTGTAGAAATTTAAGGAATAAAACGAACTATGTATCCCTCCGATTTAAATTTAACTGTTGAATGTTAGACATTTCCCACATTTATCCATCTGGGTTTATTGAATTAAGTTTCAGAAGTGGGGCCTCATCCAAATTCTTAAAGCATTTTAACCATAAAAGGCATAAAAATATTTTGCAAACCCATGGGCAGTAATATGATATTTGGGAGTTTGTTTTAAAGGAATGAATGGAATATAAATTTTTAAAATTAGAACTTCATGCATGGTCTATAATAGACAACATTTATTTCATTGTCTGTAATGTGCCAGGTGCTTGAGACACCAAAGGACAAGGGAAAGGGAAATAAAATTTATGGAGTACTCTTCATTTTCCATGTATTTTATCTATCTAATTTATTTCTTATAACACTTTTATGAAAATAAGAGGTGTTAAATGAATTTTAAAGATGAGAAACCTATAGCTCAGTGAGGTTAACTATCATAAAGTGACCACTCCATTGCATCCTTACAATTACCCATTTGCTCATTCAATCATGCATCTGGTTAGCATCTGGTTAAGCAGACATGGAACAGTGTGGAGTACTAGGCTGCAAGAGTTATGAGAGAGGAATTCCCAAGATGCTGGAGCCCAGAAGAAGGCACACTTTAATTTGCCTTGTTAGTTGAGTAGCTGTCCTCTGTCAAGCCCTGTGCTACCTGCTTTTATCTTGTTTATACTCACAACAACTCTGGAAGAAAGATAATAGTTCCCTCCTAAATGTAGATTAGAAATTGAGGTGAATTCATACAGATTAAGTGCACTGTAAAAACTATGTAGGGGTAGCTTATAGTTGAACTAAGCTCATCTATCAGCTTCTGTTTTCACCTTGTGCCAAACTAGAAATAAGACTCAGCACTATTTTCCATCTAATTATTACAGAATCATTCACTATAACATTAGTGAGTAATGCAGATTTTACTGGAGCTTTCTTTAAAAAGGGGGTCCCAGTGCAGCACCCTTTTTCTCACTGTTATTAAAAATTCGTTAAGTTGGGAAGTGGATATCCCTCCAGCGATTGGGCTTCTGCCTACCACATGGGAGGTCCTGGGTTCGGTTCCCAGTGCCTCCTGGAGAGGTGAGCTGGCACGGCAGGCAGGCTCGGCGAGTCAATGCAAAAAGATGACGCAACAAAAGAGACACATAGAGGAAAGATAATGAGAGACACAACAAACCAGGGAGCTGAGGTGACTCAGGTGATTGAGCGCCTCTCTTCCACATGGGAGGTTCCCGGTGCCTCCTAAAAAGAAGACTAGCAGACACAAAGAGCACACAGCAAATGGACACAGAAAGCAGACAGTGACCGCAAACAATGTGGGGGTGGGGATAAATAAATCTTAAAAAAAAAATTCATTAAGTGGTTGAGGAAGCATAAACATATTACAGGAATGGTGCATGTGAACTGTTCCCTTCAGCCCAGGTTCCATCCCCAAACATGGTTTACAGCTTCTCTCTCCCCTGCTCAAAAGCCAGTCTACCACTAGGACAGCCACTATGGAGGTAACCAGTGATGTTGGCTTGGTGAAGGAAGTTTCCTCTGAGCTCTCCCAGGTATAGTGATTCAGAAATTGTCCAACAGGTTGTACATTATTTCATTTCTCTGTGCTTCTAGACTCCTTCCCCTACAGTATATTGAGAAGGTTCTAGCATGTCAACCTCATTCACCGTAGGCCACTATTGAGTTCATCTTTCAGTCAGTCAGCCTAGCAGACTAATAATGCCAAGGATGGGTGCTCAAACCAACATCTCAAGTACTAAGCCTTCAGGGTGTACATCCTTATCAATACATTCAGCCTGCTCAACCTTATATTTCATCCTCTTTTGTCTAAAACCCTTAGGGTCAACTATCAACCTGCTCCTCAGTATTGCATCCCTTTCTCTCCCCTACCCCTGCCCCCTAAGTTATCTGGACATCACAAACATATGTGAACAACCCAATTCAGAATCCTATTTTGAGGATCAGTGACTTGAGGCCACTCCTAATATCAATTACTATACAATTTAGGGTCCCAAGGAAAAATAGCAGACTCAAAGTGGGTAATTGAGGATAGTAATAAAGGGACTACTTATAAAGGTACAGGCAGGTTTTGGCTGGTAGTAATAAGAGATGGTGCAGCACCGTCTCTATTCTCATCTCTGGACCTAACAGGGCAAGGGCACGGAGCAGCTTCCGGAATAGAGAGAGGAGCTGTGTAGACAGGACAGGAACTCTGGCCTTCTGTAGAACACACAATCTGTAGCATCCCAGTTGGGGGTCAGCTGGGAGAAAGATACCTCAGCCTCATTCTCCTCCCACTTATTCTTCCCACTGACCCAGATGGAAGCCAGAGGGTATAGGAGCCTAATGATTTCCATAAACGTTGCCTCGCGAAGCACAGAGTAGGGTGGTAAAGGGCAGACAGTGGATCTGAAAGGACAAACAGAAGATATCCAAGAGGCCAAATAGTTGATGTAAGATTATTTTCGTTATTTAAAATATATTTAGGAAACTCTTAACTATGTGCAATTATAATTGTTTTTACCTAGGTAACTAATTATGTTGAATAGGTGACTGCATTCATTTTGTAAAAATTGAACGATTAAAGATTCAGAACTTTAGCTAAGGAGTTTATCTTAAGGAACATCTCAAGTTTTGAAAAATTTGCACTTACATCAGTTATTCTCATTTGCATTTAATGATCACATTATTTCAAAACACTCATTATTTAACAAAGAAGAATGAACTATTTTCCCTTCTCTCTTCTCATTTTTGGTTATAATTTAATATATAGTGTCCATTTTCACAAACTGTATATAAACTTAAGCATATATTTTGGTTGCCAGTATTTATTATATAAAAAATAACATCATTGAGTTCCTGGGTAGAAAGCATAAATAAATTGAAAGGGCTGTAAAAGTGATGAATAAATTAAAAATAATTTTAAAACATTATTTATATCATCTTTTTTATTTTCAGAGTGCATATTTGGAAGGTAATTAAGTTACCTCTGTCCTATTTCGTTCTTGTTTTAATTGTTTCTGTGGGTAATCAATATTATTATTTGCTGCTTAACTTAAAAGTAGTCTAAACAGTCTCTTTTATCCAAGGCATCTTTGGTGTTGCTCAGGATTAAATCAAAGTCTTTGCAGAGGGAGTATGGTACAGTGATGAAGCACCTGGACACCGGCCCTCAGGTGGGCACAATATGTACAAAAGTATACTGCCTGAGATACCTTGAAATATTTCAGAACCATTTTTTTTTTAAAGACTAATTAATTAATTTATTTTTATCCCCCCCCCC
>JAQZBX010089512.1:0-12622 GCA_029593785.1 Cabassous unicinctus
TGTTAAAAAAAAAAAAAAAAAAGTACAATTATTTTTTAAAATGTGCCATCATCAATTTCACACCAATGCAAGGTGCTTTACTTTATGCATAATTGTTTTATAAACTCACAACTTCTCTTATTAAATAAACAGAATAAAAAGTAACCTAGTTCATAAGAGAAAACTTATTCAACTACTCGAGTAGGATCCTTTGGCCTAGTTAATGACTTTAAAAACTAGATGCTATTAAAGAATAAAAACAACAACTATGATTACACCTTAACATACCATCATGAATAAAGCTTATCGAACCTGTAAATTTTGAAGTGGAGTAGCTGGTATTTGCTGTTGTTGCTGCTGAAAATAGGCAGGTTGGCTATAAGGTGTTGATAATTGACAAGCAGGTGGAAAGTCATTCTTTACAACTGGAGTTCTAAAACTAGGAAAGAAAGCATGTTAATTTAAAACATTAAAGTTTAAAAACCAAGATTCTGATTCAGTTTTCCATAATTTTAAAAAGTCAATATAAACTTTAAAGTGCCACATCAAAAAGAATCTAAATCAATTTTCATCATATAGCTGATATTTACTTTTTCTAGACATCACCACCAGAAATTTTATTCTGGGAAATTCTTTCTGTAAGTAGTTGTTTTTTATGCTGAGACAAGATATCCATGTTAGTAAAAGAAATACAATGATGCTTAAAAATATAGAGTTGGGGATATTTTATAAGTATTTAGCCAAGACAAAGTTTAGCCTAAGATTGATTATATAGATTTTATGAAGGTTTTTTTACACCAATGTTTTACAATAGCCTGCTAGAAATACTGAAAGCCAATCATATCAGAGGAGTTTGGCATTTGCGCTTAAATCTGTTTGGTTTACATTTGTGCTTTGTGTTATTCACTATTACATCCTCAACAGCAAGAACAGTGCTTGGCAAAAAGGAGTTAATATCACAAAAAACAACTACATTACTATTTTAGTTAGCAATCACTTTAAAATAGTATAATAAAATGAGGCAATATATTTTTAAATTGTATTAAATAGGTAAGAGGCTGGGTTTTGTAGCCTTTAAGGCAGGGGTTTGTAACCTTTTTTGTTCCACAGACCCATTTGCCAGTCAGGTAAAAACCACAGACCGTACTAAGTCCATATTATACTGTGTATTATTTAATAAGTATATTACACCCTCACCAACACGTCCCCACAAGAATGTTTTTTTGATTTTTCAATTTAAGTTCTTGGACCCCCTGAAATCTTTCCACGTGGGGGTCCATGGACCCCGGTTAAGAACCCCTGCTCTAAGGCTAATTCTAATTAAGATTCAGATTGCATTATAAAAATGAAAAGCAAAAGGCATCATGCACCTGTTATCTTCTAAGATATTTAAAATATAATCACCAGTTGAAGGTGTGATGTGCCATATCCCTTTATTTCCTTTCTTTGAAATATCATCAATTTGCTTTTGCAATATGCCCCTTGTGTTTCCTGTCATTCAGCACGCCCATCCAGTATCTTCTTTCAATTCTCACTCCCAACCCACCCCAGTCTTACACCTTGGAACACCACAGAACTATGTGAACTATATAACCAACCTCTTCACAGAAATTCTTAAAATATATGTTATTGTAGTCACCTTCCTCTCCCCATTTTACATATGAGAAAACTGATAGTGAGAAAATAATATGAATTTGGAAAGTCTTTAAAGTAACAGCACAGGATTCAACCCCAGATCTATTGGGCTCCAAAGTCCATGTTATTTCTATTATACCACCCTGCTTCCCAAGCTAAATGCCAAAAGTAATTACCAGCTCATGTAATCATCTAAGGTATTGCTGCTTGGTGTCTTACAAATAGATTTTGGATCAATCCATTTAGGTGCTGATACTGGTGGTGACTGTTTTGAAACTGAAAAGGCAGGTTGCTCAAAAGTAGTATGTTTCTGCTAAAGCAAAATGAAAAACACTATGATTTACATTTTTTAAATTACTCATGCTTGATAGTTTTACAAAAAGTATAACTTTTAAAAACAAATAAGAAATAAAAATAAGAAATTCAAAAGCATGATAAAAACAGATAAGCATAGGTATACAATAACTTTTTAGTATTGCTCTTTCACTCCAAATTCTGAAGCGTATTATATTTTGCTCAAACTCATTATGAATAGAGGGAAGGTGCACAATTATGGTTAACAAAAAAGGATCTAACATCCTTTCCCTTCAGGGCTGTTGTAAGTAGATACTGAACTTTTATAATCTAAATAAGTACTAGTATTCTGTGCTTCTGAAAACTAGCCTTTCTTTTAATCAATAACACTGCATTTTCCACCTTGATGCTCGATGGGAAAAGGCCAAATACTAATTATTTACCAAAATTTGAAATGGCAAATGCATACCTAGTGTCCTTCCTCATTGTAAGAGACCCAGAGCCTATGGAATTCATTCTGGTAAAATTCCTGCTCTGCAGCATCTCAAACAAATAGAGAACCACAATCTGTTTGAATTCTTTTAATAACTGAGCACTCACTACTGTAAGGAGGTTCACTTCAATTTGGGGACAGCTTTAGCTTTTACAAAGTACTTTCTGGTATCTAGATGAAATTCAAGTGTATTTCAATCCACTGGTCCTCATTATACTCTGGAAAACCAAAATAGATAAATCTATTCTACTTTCTACATCTCAGTCCTTAAAGTTTTTGAAGATAGCTATCATGGCCAATAAATCTCTTTTCCTGGATAAATTTTCCATTTCATTCAAGACTTTCCCATATATATATATTAGTGGTCACAATATTATTGAGAAATTGTAGTAAGATTATTAAGCTAGGAAATTGAAGAATATAGTGATCAGAGTGGAATGTTTGCATTTGAGATTTTGAAGGTCAGAACTGAGGCTGGTTAAGGTAAAATTATGGAAATGGTCATGAAAGAAGTCATGAATTTGCAGACCAGGGAATAAGACTGGAGAAGGGGAGTAGAAGCCCACAAAAATGATGATAATTGTTGGGCTGATTCAAAGATGACAGCCATGAGTAAGGAATGGGATGGTATATCCAGAAGGTAGAACCCCCAAAAGGGCAGGGATTTTGCAACAAAGAGAGGAAGAAATGATCTGGACATAGCAATGGAGAAGCTAGGAAGATACATCTCCCATGTCATACCTGTAAAGTTAGATGTAAGACAAAAACAACCTCCATTTGAGAGGGCTGATGGGAAAGCAATGACCTCAGGGAACTGCTCAGTTTTTGTTTCTTTTAAGTACACTATTCAGTGGTTTTTAGTATATTGAGAGTTGTACAACCATCACTACTATCTATTTCAGAATATTTTCATCAACTTAAAAAGAAATCCATTACTCCTTAGCCATCTCTCCCCATATCTCCTTGCCACCAGCCCTTGGCAACCAATCTTATTTCTATGATTTGCCTATTCTGGACATTTCGTATAAATGGGATCATGCAATATACGGTCTTTTGTGACTGGCTTCTTTCATCTATGTTTTCAAAGTTAGTCTATGTTGTAGCATATATCAGTACTTCATTCCTTTTTATTATTGAATAATACTCCATTGTATGAATATACCATAATTTGTTTATTCATTCATCAGTTGATGTGTAGTACTGAGTCATAGGGTAACTCCATGTTTAACCTTTTGAGGAACTGCTAGAGTATATTCCTAAGTGGCTCACCATTTTATATTCTCACCAACAACATATGAGGGTTCTAATTTATCCACATCTTCACCAACACTTGTTAATGTCTTTTAATTATAGCTAGCCTAGTGGGTGTGAAGTGGTATCTCTTTGTGGTTTTGATATTCATTTTCCTAATGATACATAAATGGTTTCAGGACCCCATACGATCCTATTGGTTTACAAGTTTCCAAAAGAACAAGAGGAGATGCTTGTTTAACATGATCCATGATTCAACCTTTTAGGATCCTTATCATCTAACATTTGTTATCTATTTCATTACTTAGGTTAGCAGTTCTCAAAGTGTGGTCCAGGAGACCCAAGGTGGGAGTGATTTCCAAGACACTTTCAAAGGGAGTCTACAAGGTTAAAATTATTTTCATAGTAATAAGTGAGACAATTTGACTTTTCATTTCATTCTCTCAGGAGTATACGGTAGAGTTTTCCCAAGGCTACATAACATGATAATGCAACAGGTTGAATGAAAAAGCAGATATAAAAATTGAATTTTCTGTTATGCTAACCATTAAAAGAATTCCCCCAAAATGTAAAGCAATGCCTTTCTTTTCATAACAATTTTTTTGTTTTAAAATTTAGTTATTGGGGAGTAAGTATAGCTCAGTGGTTTGAGCACCTGCTTCCCATGTACGAGGTCCTGGGTTCAATATCCGGCACCTCCTAAAAATAAGTAAACAAAAATTTAAAAAAATTAAAGTGTTAAAAAAAATTTTAATTAGTTATTTTTCATAAGAATATATTCATAAATTCACATATAATGGGTTTATTATAATATATTAATTCCTATTTGAAAATTTATTGGTTTCCCTTTTTAATACAGTAAATATGGAAAACCCATATAAATAAATGCTCTTTAGGGGCCTCAAAAATTTTTAAGAGTCTCAAGAACAAAATGTTTGAGAATCTCTGAGTTAGAATATAAAGCCTTTACTATCTTCTCTACAAGTCATTGAAAAGAAACAATGAGGAGAGATATGGCCATGGACTGTAGGTATGGCTCTCCAGTAGTACACTGGATCATTCCTTCTGAAATAGCCCCTAAACACTAGGCATAATCATTCAAACTATTACATACTCACATACATTGTCTAGTCTATATTTTTCTATTTTATCCATGAGGATGATTACAGAAAATCATCAAATTCTTTGGTACAGCATTACACTAGATCAGGGGTCAGCAAATATTTTTTACCTGTAAACGTATGGATAGAAAACACTATAGGCTTTGTCAGTACATAGTCTCTGTTGCAACTAACCAACTCTGCTGTTGTAATGCAAAAGCAGCCATAGTCAATAAGTAAACAATTGGAGGGTGGTGGTGGTGGTGCTCCAATAAAACTTTATTTATACAAATAGGCAGTGGGCTATATTTGGCCCATGGTATAGTTTGCTGAACCCTGTACCAAGTCATCAGCAATCTGGTCAGAAAAGAGGTCAACTCAACATATACTTTTAACAGAACCCATGACTGCTACAAATTGTTTGGGAATAATAATTTTTAAAATATCCTTTAAAAAGAATATTACACTAAATATGGTAAAACAGAATTTAATAAAGGAAAATACACTTAACACAATCATCGCACTTTAGAAATGCATTAAGAATGGCAATGTTATACTTGAGGTGAAAAGAAAGTTACCTCTGTATCACCCTTTCGAGTTCCCTCTGGAATCTGCCACTGATTTGAAGATGCAGCAGGATTTTGGTGTACTAATTGTGACTTTCTCTTAGATTGCCATTGTTTCTGGTCACTTTCTGGAATCTTTGGATCTTGATGCTCTATAGTTTCTGAAATTATATTTGTTGTTCTTGTTATTAAAACGCAAGAGTATTGTATAATAACAACACTAAGATTAAATAATAGAACATGTTACAAACTGTATTAGCATTTTGCTCTTAAAAATCTAAGAAAAATAAAAACTAAAAAGTTTAAGCCAGAGACCAATGGGAGACTTCTGGGGAAGATGGCAGAACAGGGAGCTCCAGGACTCAGTCCCTTCACCAAAATAGCTATAAACAGGCAGGAACTGTTGGAAACAACTGTTCTGGGGTTCCGGAAGTCAGAACACTATACAGCATTTAGGGAAGAATGGGAGGAAGAGACTGATAAACTACAGTAAAGAACAGAAAGTAGCTCTCTCCATGCAGTGGCTGCCGGCACCCACCCCCAACTCTAGCAGCATGCTGCCTTGGGGTCCAGCCACTGGCTATCACACTGATGACAGACAGGGACATAAAAATTCACTTCCCCAAGAGGGGTGGGCACAGCTGATCAGTGATCATGGCTTTTGATTAGCAAATTTGGATCACAGAACCCTGACTCTCAGCTGTTATTTCAACCCATCCCAGGTGAAGGCAGCACAGTTATTATTTCAACCCCACCCTGGACAGGGGCAGAGGCAGTAGAGATTTAAATACAATGCTTCCTCGACTGTGGGGAACAGTTAGCTAACAGATACACCTGCTGGGCAGGCCAGGAAAGCACAACATTGGAGAGCCGTCAAAGTGGCTTTTGGCATCTGTGGCAGTTTGATATTTTTTATGAATTCCAAAAAGAGATATAGATTATGTTTGTAAACTGCTCTGTTCCTCTGTGCATGATCCCCTTTGATTGTATTAGAATCAAAGATGTCTTTGATTAAATTAAGATTAAGGCTTTGATTCGACCACGTCATTAGGACTCAGGGTTGAGTCCCCACCCCCTTGGTGGGCTATATAAACGGACACTCAATCAAGGAGAACACTGAAAAGATAAACAGAAGAGGGCTCCATAGACACGGCAGAGGAGAGAGCTTTGATCCTGCAGCCCCGGGGAGAGAGATGAGCCACTTGCCTGATAGTTTACAGCTGACCTTGTGAAGACACCAGAGCAGCTGAGCTGGAAAGAAACAAGCCCTCCAGCCTACAGCTGAGATCAGAAGAATCTGGGCCCACAGAGTCTTAAGAGAAAAAGGAAGGCTGAACCCTTGCAGATTTCGGCCCCCATCTTGCTTCAACACATGGCAAATGACTTTGGGTGAGAAATCAACCTTGAGTTGGACTCTTAAGGGCCTTGTAACTGTACTTTTACCCCAAATAAATACCCTTTATAAAAGCCAACAGATTTCTGGTACTTTGCATCAGCACTCCTTTTGGCTAATACAGCCTGTAACCGTTGGCCAATTTGATGTAATTATGAATTCCAAAAATATAATTGGATCATGCTTGTAAACTGATCTGTTAATCTGGGCATGATTAGGTTATGATTAGGGTGTTGAGCCCCACCTCGGTGGGTGGGGAATCAAATATAAAAGGCATGGCAAGAACAGTTTTGAGAAGCAGTCTTTTGAGAAGCAGTTTTGATGTTGGAAAGAAGGCCCCAGGAGAAGAGAAGCAAGCCATTTGCCTGATAGTCTACAGCTGACCTTGTGAAGGAACCAAAGGAGCTAAGCCCGGAGAGAAACGCAGCCCCGGGAAGAGAGGAACCCCAGAAGCCTGAACCCTGGCAAATGTCGGCAGCTGTCTTGCTCCAACACATGACAATGGACTTTGGTGAGAGAAGAAACTTAACGCTTTATGGCCTGGTATCTGTGGACTTCTACCGCAAATAAATACCCTTTATAAAGACCAACCCATTTTTGGTATTTCACATTAGCACCCCTTTGGCTGACTAATACACTTTTTACACTCTTTTCATTGTCTCTAGTGCTTTTTCCTTGAGGGCCAAATTCTGGGAGGAGGATCACTCCAGAGAGGACTTTTCCCAAGCCAGTATTTCCCAGGACCAGGGACCCATGAAGGGAGTGCAGACCCGTTCCAAAGTGCCCTGGAGAGGGGATTAGGAAGGGGTGCTGATGCAAAGTACCAGAAATCTGTTGGCCTTTATAAAGGTATTTATTTGGGGTAAAAGCTTACAGTTACAAGGCCCTAAAGAGTCCAACTCAAGGTTACTTCCTTACTAAACTCTGTTGCCACATAATGAAGCAAGATGGTGGGTGACATCTGCCTGGTTCTCCTTCCTTCTTCCTCTTAAGGCTCCATGGGCCCAGCTTCTTCCTATCTCAGCTGTAGGCTGGCATAGGGCTCAGCTGCTCTGTTCTCTTCAGCTGCAAACTATCAGGCAAATGCTCATCTCTCTTCACAGGACTTCAGGATCCTCTTCTGTGTCTATGGAGCTTTCTCTCTCTTCTGTATATCTTCTGTGTTCTCCTTGAGTGTCCATTCATATAGCCCACCAAGGGGGTGGGAACTCAACCCTGAGTTGCCCTAATGACTTGAACCAAAGCCCCAATCTTAACATAATTTAATCAGACATCTCAGCTGAATCTAATACAATCAAAGGGGCTCACATCCAGAGGAACAGAATAGTTTACAAACATAATCTATATCTCTTTTTGGAATTCATAAATAATATCAAACTGCCACAGAGGCAAAACAAAAACAAACAGAACAGATCAAGATTCCAAGAGAAGGAACAGAGTAAAGGAAGCTTCCTCCTGGAGGTGAAACAATTGCACAAAAATTGCAATCTTAAAAACTGTACATCATATCAAGGGCAAGAATCAGACGAAGAAGAGCTAAACAAATCTAAACAAGGGCTACTCTAAAGGCCTAGAGTAAGTTGAACCAAGAGTCAAAGAGCCTTAACACAAAGCCAATATGCAATAAAACATATTGGCAAGAGAGAAACTGACCTTCAGAGTAAACTCATCAAAATAATCAGATGCCTAGACATCAGCAAAAAATTACAAGCCATACTAAAAATCAAGAAGATATGGCCCAGTGAAGGGAACAAATTATTTCACTGCTATGGTCTAATTATAATAAGCAAACTCAAGGAGTTAGAGACTAGAAGATAGGTTACTAGGAGATAGACTGGGGTTACAGAATGGGGAGTTGATGTTTAACTTGTACAAAATTTCTATTTAAACTGATAGTAAAGGCTTAGAAATGGATGTTGGTGATGCTAACATATTATTGTGAACGTAGTCAATAGCAATTAACTGAATAGGTGAATGTGGTTAAAAGAGTAAACATTAGGATTTATATATTACTAGAACAAAAATTTGTAAACTCACAACTTTTCTAATTAAAAAAAAAAAAAAAAAGGTTGAAGCCAGTGACAGTTTGCTTTTAGTAAGCCAGTTTTATAAAGTTGCAATATTGCCACCTTCCAGGATTTTTCCTTTTAGAGAAGTTGTTGGTTTACATAACAATCATAAATAAAACACAGGATTATCATACACCACCTTATTACTACCTTGCATTGGTGCATTTGTTAACACTTGCTAAAAGCACATTTATATAATTGTACTATTAGTTATAGTACAATTATATTATAGTATACAATTATTATAGAATATGTTAATATATATTCTAGTAACATATTCAAACTAAAGTTTCCCCTTTTAACCACATTCACCTACATAGTTCAGAAGATTTCTTCTTCTGATTATTCATTGACTGTATATATAAACACTACTGAATTTGGGTATTGGTTTTATACTCCATCACTTAGCTGAATTACTTTATTAGATCTAGGAGCTTTGTTGTGGATTTTTCAGGATTTTCTGCACATAGAATCATGTTATCTGCAAATAGGGAAAATTTTACTACTTCCTTTCCAATTTGGAAGCTTTTTATTTCTTTCTCTGCCTAAATGCTCTGGCAAAAACTTCCAGTACAATGCTGAATAATGGTGTTGACAGTAGGCGTCCTTGTCTTATTCCTGATCTTAAGCTTTCATTCTTTCACAATTGAGTAGAATGCTAGCTGTGGGGTTTTCGTGTATGCCATTTATCATATTGAAGTTTCCTTCTATTGCCTAGCAATGTTCTAAGTGTTCTTCATCAAGAAGGGGTGCTGGATTTTGTCAAATGCCTTTTCTGCATTAATTGAAATGATCATGAGATTTTCTTCCCTTTACTTTGTTGATGTAGCATATTACATTAATTTTCTTAATGTTGAACTGCCCTTGCATATATGGGATAAATCCCACTTGATCACGGTGTAAAATTCTACTATGCTGTTGGATTCGGTTTGCTAGTACCTGTTGAGGATTTTTGCATCTATATTCTTAAGTGATATTGGTTTGCAATTTTCTTTTCTTGTGGTATCTTTATCCAGCTTTGGTATGTGGGTGATGTTAGCCTCATAGAATGAGTTAGGGAATGTTCCCTCCTCTTCAGGGTTTTTTTTGGGGGGTGGGGGGTGGGGGGAAGAATTTTAGCAGAATTGGAGTTAAGTCTTCTTGGAATGCTTGGTAGAATTTCCGTGATGATATCTGGCCTTAGGCTTTTCTTTGTTGTGAGGTTTTTGATTACTGATTCAATCTGTTTACTCGTAATTGATTTGTTGAGATCTTCTATTTCTGCTCGAGTCAGTGTAGGTGGTTTGTGTGTTCCTACGAATTGGCCCATTTCATCTAGTTTATTTGTTGGTGTATTGTTGTTCATAGTACCCTTATAGTTGTTTGTTGTTGGTTTTTTGTGGGGTACCAGGCTGGGGACTAAACCCAGAACCTCGTATGTAGTTATAACAGATAAAATCAATTATGAGGGACAAAGATGGTCATTATATACTGACAAATGGTCAATTCAACAAGGGGTAACAATTATATATGCATCTAATAGCAAAGCCCCAAAATATATGACGCAAATACTTAAGATCAGAAGGGAGAAATTGATGATTCTACATTAATAGTAGGAGACTTTTCTACACCACTTTCAATAATGAATATTACATCTGGTTAGAAGATCAAAAAAGAAAGAGTATGTGAATGATATAATAAATCAACAAGACCTGCAAGACATGTATAGAACACATGACCCAACAATAAGAGAATACAATTTCTTGAGAAAACATGGATCATTCTCCAGGATGGACCATACATTAGGTCACAAAACAAGTCTCAATAATTTAAAAAATTGAAATCATACAATGTGTCTTCTCTGAGCACAATGAAATGAAACCAGAAATCAATTACAGGAAGAAATGGAAAATTCACCAATATGTGGAAAATAAACAACATATTCTCAAACAACCAATGTGTTAAAGAAGAAATCACAAGGGAAATTAGGAAGTTTCTTGAAGTGAATGAAAATGAAAATAAAGCATACCTGAATATATGGGATGCAGCAAAAGCGGTGCTGAAAGGCTAATTTACAGCTCTAAACGTTTACATTAAAAAAGAAGCTCTTCAAATCAGAAACCTAAATCAATACTAGATGAACTGGAAAAAAGGGTGAACTAAACCCAAAACCATCAGAATGAAATAAATAACAAAGATTAGAGTGGAGGGAAATGAAATAGAGCATGCACACACATGTGCACACACATACACACAGAAAATCAACAAAACCAATAGTTAGTTCTTTGAAAGATCAATAAAATTGAGAAACCTTTAGATAGGCTGATAAAGAAAAAGAGAATATAAATGAAATTCAGGAATGTAAGGGATGACATTATTATTGACCCCATAGAAATTAAACAAAAAAAACCAAGGGAGCAAATGTGGCTCAAAGGCCTACTTCCCACATGGAGCTCCTGGGTTCAGTTCCTAGTGCCTCCTAAAAAAAAACAAGTAAATCAAATGAAAAAACCAACTCAGGGGAACCAATGTGGCTCAGTGGTTGAGCACTGGCTTCTCACATACGAGGTTCTGGGTTCAATATCACCTTCTGGCTGCTCCATCTGTGACGTGCATGCTCTCTCTCTCTCTTTCTGTCTCCGTATTTATTCTGTTTATAAAGGACTCCATTAATAGGATTAAGTTCCATCCTGAATGAGGTGGGTCACACCCTTACTAAAGTAGCTTCATCATAAGATCCTTCTTACAATGGATTGGACAGAGGGATGGATTAGATATTTAAGAACATGTATTTCTGGGGTACACACAGCTCCAAATCACCACAATCAGTATGTGATGGGGCATATTTTTCAAGTTTATCTTATTTGGCATTCTCTGGGCTTCTTGGATGTACATATTCATGTCTTTTGCTAGGTTTGGGAAGTTCTCTGTCGTTATTTCTTCGAATATTTCTTCTACCCCTTTCTCTCTTTCTCCTCCTCTTGGGACTCCAAAATGCATTATATGCTTGATGATATCCCAGAGTGTCTTAAGCTATTTTCACTTTTATGATTCTTTATTTCTGCTCCTCAGCCTGACAATTTGTTGTCTCTTCAAGTTCGATGATTCTCTTTCCTGCCAGATCCAATCTGATGTTGAAACTCTCCTGGGAATTTTTCATTTCAGTCATTGTGGTCTGCAATTCTAATAGTTCTGTTTGGTTTCTTTTTAAAATTTCTATCTAATTCTTTACTAAGATTCTCATATTATTTATTCATTATTTTCCTAATATCCCTTACTTCTTTCTCTATATTTTCCTTCATCTCTTAACATTTTTAAGATCATTTTTTAAAAAGTCTTTGTTTGGTATGTCCACATTCTGGTCTTCTTTGTTGGTGTTTTCTGGATTTTTATCCTCTTCCTTTGGGTGGGCCATCATTTCCTGTTTCTTTGATTTCCCAGGAGATCGACCTCCATCTCCCAGATATTTAAAGCACAAAGCCTTTGCCCCAGATTATCCACCTCTATAGTTTCTTATACTCCTTTTGCTGTCTCAAGCTGCTTTCACCAGAAGCGCAAGTTCTAGGAGAAGCAGGAGCATGAAGGATAGATTTTGCTTTTTTTACAATTGATGGAAAAATATTAAAATATTGCTATTCTCTACAGCCCATAGTTTGCTTTATATTTACAAAATGTAAATATAAATACATTTATAGAGACTCAATTAGAATTGCTGTTATGTATGGCAGGGCAAAGATAGAGGGATTGAGAGGTGACTGCTAAGGGGTAGGGTTTTGTTTTTTTTTTGAGTAATGAAAATGCTCTAATATTGATTGCAGTGATGAATCTACAACTCTGTGATTATACCAAAAGCTACTGAAGGT
>JAQZBX010089513.1:0-12614 GCA_029593785.1 Cabassous unicinctus
ACATGAAATAGATTAATTGGCAACTAAAGCATCAGGAGTTACAGTATTCAATGAAAATAGCCTTCTGAATTTGAAACATGACACTGAGCGACCTTTACCCAGGAAGTATTTTGCGATTTCAAGTAATGTATCTTATCTATTTATAGGGTCTTTCTGCAATATTCCTTCTTCTTTCCCAGGCTAAAGTGGGCAAATGAGCATCCTACATTCTTCTTTTTTAAATTTTTATTTGTTAATCCCCCCCAACCCCAAGATGGCTCCCTTGTCTGTCTGCTCGTCCTCTCTAGGAGGCACTGGGAACAGAACCCGGGACTTGAGCCACATCTGCTCTCTGATGGCTGTGGCATCTGCTGGTTGTGGCATCGGCTCGTTGATGTGTCTGCTTATCTTCTTTAGAGAGTACTGGTAACCGAACCCGGGACCTCCCATGTGGGAGGCGGGTGCCAAATTACTTGAGCAGATGTGGATCTGCTCCTCTGCATACTTCTTAACTCTTCTCCAAACGTGATTTTACATTTCATTTTAACGGAATTTTTGGGTTCTTCCCACACAGTTACCCTTAATAAATAGTTTGCATTGCCTTTTTTAAGGAATAAAAATATTGCTTTGGTTCTCTCAGACTAGGACTAGAAAATTGGGGAACCTATTTGGCTTTGTCAGATGAGCCAGTTTCTAATAAACAATCCTGTTACGTTGAGTGTGTAGTGAGAGATTGGAATCTTTCCAGTACTCTGATTAGAAATCCAACAATCATGCACAATCAACATGAAGGGATGACTTATTTCCATGCCCATCGTCCTCAATTTTCCTGACCTTCATGGGACATATTAGATCTAGCTGCTGAAATATTTACTCTAGTGGAATAAAGTAGTTGGACTTTTCCCCTGCCTGTATGCCAAAGAGGACAGTTCTGACCAAATGTGCACTTTTTAGTGTCATTAGAAGAGCCTCATGCTAGATACAAATGACAACTTTTAAAATAATTGTCTGTGCCAATGGAGAGAAATGTATATAATACACAGAACAGTGGGCTAATATCTAGAATACAGATATATTTTCAGACATTAATAAATCATTCCCTTCCCCAAATACTGGACTCAACCTTCCTGTCATCTTAAACCTCCACTACAGGAAATACTGAGATAAACACCACAGATATTCTTATAATGCAGACAACCTATATTCTTGATTTTATTTCAGTAATATATACATGGTTTTCTTTCCTAGGCTTAGAGTCTTAGGGAGTAAGCCTGAGTCAAGACAGTTATGACTTTAACAAAGTCTAGTTACTTTTTTAGAATTGTAGGCTAGTTACAGAGGAATTTGAGACCACAGATATACTTAACATTGAACATTTTTTTTTTTTTTTTTTTTTTTTTTTTTTTTTTACATTTAACATCTTTTGTTTCTTGTATTTTCTACAGTGTTGAAGCAGATTAACAATAGTCCTTCTGGACTAAATTCTTTCACCTCCACAACAATATTGCCATCTGGGGGAAAAGGGATCTGTAGCAATTTACCTTTCATGAAGAATAAAAATTTAAATATCTGTGAATACACAGATATTTAAATGTTAAGCATTTATCTTTGTGGTAAAGTAGTCAAGTTTCCATATGAGAGTGAGGTGCACAGTGGTGAACCAACTTTAAATAACAGCAATTCTATGACGTAATTGTTGGTCATCCTAAAAAGGAGTTTATGAAAGCCTTAATCACCTTTCCATATTTGAGAAGAATTCAGCAGATGAAAGGAGTATTGTATTTGACATGTATATAGAAAATTTTTCTGTAGCCATTCTATAACTACTAATTTTCAGATTGGTTTGGCATAATAAAGATTATTTTCTGTAATTAACTAGAAAATGAAAACTTTTAAAAGTCAGAAAATCATATCTTAGGTTTTGAAAGACATCAACAAAGGATATTTTGAGTTTATTTATGATTATTGATTTGGAAATTAACTTCTTAAAATTTTCAGACTTCATATACTAAGACTATGAGAATTCTGATACATCTGCAGTATAATTTGCTATATATTGAAAATTCATTTATCATAATAAATAGATTTCAGAAGCCTTCTTGTTTTTCTTGCTTCCAGAAAGTAGCTTCATTTTTTAGTCACATTGAAGAATCGAGGTCTAATATAATCTTTATACATGGAATAGAGAACACCTAGAAACAGAAAGATGTAAATCAACAGATTATGTGTGGGAAGCAAAACACTGAATTCCTCCACTTGTATTTTCTGAAGCAATCCCATAATTTAAAAACAAACAAACAAATCCTTTCATCTTATTATTACTTGGATCATACATTAGCCCCAGGGAGGATCAATATAATATGAATTTGTGATGTTGCTAGGCTACCCTAAAATATATTTTTAAATGTTGGTGAAGGGAAACAGATGAGGCTCAAGCAACTGGCCTACCACATGAGAGGTCCTGGGTTCAATTTCCAGTGCCTCTTGGAGAAGATGAGCAAGACAGCAACCTGGTGTGACAGGCAGACGCAGCGAGGTGACGCAACAAGATGACACAGCAAAGAGACACAAAGAAGAAAGACATTGAGAGACACAACAAAGCAGAGAGCTGAGGTGGCTCAAACAGTTGAGTGCCTCTCTCCCGCATGGGAGGTCCCAGGTTCAGTTCCTGGTGCCTCCTAAATAGAAGATGAGCAGACACAGCGCACAGAGAATGGACGCAGAGAGCAGATAGTGAGCGCAAACAATTGGTGGAATGGGGGGATAAAAAAAATCTTAAAAAAAAATATTGGTGAAAAGGTTAGAAAAATAGACATATCTGACCAGATATTAAGATTAAAATAATAAGCACCTCAAATTAAGCAAACATTTACTCCGTGTCTACTTGTGCTCAATATCCTGAGGAAACCAAAAGTGAATGGATCTAGTCCCTGCTTTTACAAATTTATAATCTAGTGGGTAGATCAGCCATGCGTTTAGACATGTATGTATGGCTCTTACAAGATTGAGGTCCTAGGGCTATGGGCAGAGAGGAGAAGGTAGCCTGGGGAAAAGAGGAGCTGCTCAATAAGTTCCAGGGACATCAGGAAATGTTCTTAAGCAAAAGCAAGTTAAGGAGTCACAGATTTAAACTATAATTTACTACCCTCCATCTCAAATATCAAGACATCAGCTACCTAGTAGATTGTCCAAACTAAACCCTTTACTTCATTTTCCTTGTTCGTACTTTCTGACACTGCTGGTTAATACCCTCACTAAAAAACTGGTCAGGGATAAAGTGCTAGTAAGTTGGTTCTCACCTTTCTATGTGAAAGGAGAATGAGGCAGAGGTATACACACGGATTTTGAATGAAATATACTTTAACTATAATTGCAGAAAATTCAAGTCAAAATTTTTTTAACTTCAATTATTGTAGTATTTGTGAAATATTCTCAGGTTCAGAAAGAACTATAGGACTCTTTTCCCTGTACTTTGGCTTATTTGACATAGGTAATTCTTACCTCCTGCCTACCTCTTAAATGTTGCTATTCCCTAGAGCTCTGTTCTCAACTTTTTCTTACCTCATTCATGCCTGTTGCTTCATTTACCTACTATATTCTCATGATTCCTCCTAAATTAGATCTCTCTTCTGAATGTCAGACCCATATATTCATTATATATATGATATTTCCACTTACACATCCCACAGGAAGATGGTCTCCAAACTTTTAAATAGTGCATAATTAAATATGTTGTGCATGTTCCTCAAATGTACATTTATTTATAAATAATATAAATGTACTATAGTCATTCCCTATATTAGTAGAATTTTTGTTTGTTTTTAATATAGTAATATTTACTTCCCACATCCCCATGTATTTCTTCATTAGTGTATGCATACTCTAATTTGGAGACATCTGCCATATTTCTTTCAGTCAGTACAATATAAAGATAAGAGTTCAGGCTCTATAGAAGATTGCCCATGTTACCATGAACAAGTAACTTTTTCTCTCTACGTCTCAGTTTCCTCAACTATAAAATGGGATAATAACAGCACCTACTCATAGGATAAATCAATGGTAACAGCAGTTATTACCTCTTTAAATGGTAATTATTATTCTTTTATTCAAAGTGCACTTATCTTCTTATGAAACCCCCCTCTTCTTTGTTCTTTATATTAGTGAAAGGCAAATCCTTCCATGAAGTTACCCAAACCAGAAACCCAGAAACCTGGGAATTATCCTTGATTTTTTTTTTTTTTTCTTTTTGAGGTACTGGGGCTGGGGATTGAACCCAAGACCTCATATGTGGGAAGCCACTGCTCAACCACTGAGCCACATCGGCTCCCTTTCCTTGATTCATTCTTCCTTCCTTTCTTTCCCCAATCACTTGGTTGCCAGGTTCTCCATATATATGAACTCCATCTGTTCCTCTCTATTTCCACTGCCACTGTCTTAATTCAGATCCAATTAATAATCTACTTGGTTTCTCGGTCTTCATTTTCTCCCCTTCTCCTTAGCAGTTCAGTCTCTAGGCATTTTCTTTTTCCTTTTAACATTTTTTTTCATGGTAAAATACATGGAGAAGTGCACATTAAACTTAAGGACCAGATTAACAGGTAGTTATAGAGTGAACACTAATTATGGGTCAAGAAATAGAACACTGCAGGCATCTTAGAAGCCTCTCAGGTTTCCCCTTCTGACTGTAGCCCATTCCCTTTCTCCATAGGTTAACTGCGTCCTGAGTTTTACAAAAAACATTTTCTAGCTTGATCATCTATGGATCCCTAAATAAAAGTTTCATATGGCCTGTTTCTGAGCTTTATATTAAGCAAATATCTTTCTAAACTGTCATTCTGACTATGTTACTCCTCTGTTTAAACCCTTTACTGAGGGGAGCAAGTGTAGCTCAGTGTTTGAGTGTCTGCTTCCCATAAATGAGGTACGGATTCAATCTCTGGTACCTTCTAAAAATAATAATAATAAAAAAATAAGCCCTTAATGGCTCATCTCATCTTGCTACTCTTCAGCTTGCAACCTATAAACCAACTG
This sequence comes from Cabassous unicinctus, assembly GCA_029593785.1. NCBI lineage: Eukaryota > Metazoa > Chordata > Mammalia > Cingulata > Chlamyphoridae > Cabassous > Cabassous unicinctus. Next base: position 5,011 of record JAQZBX010089513.1, read on the forward strand.
GGCATTTGTTTTGTATCAACTTAGCTAAGCTGTATCTATGTATCCCAGAAATCCCTTCTCCGCATAGTTCTGGCTTAGCTTGGCTCATAAGAGCTGTTATGCATAAGATTTGGAATTTGAAGCAGCATCAGCCATAGTCTTTACGCTTTGAAGGTTGGTGCCGGACACCAGGCCCTGTTACAGCTCGTGTATATTGTTGCTTCCCCAGGGGGCTCTCCTCACCATTATAGGGCAGCAGCCGGGCTCACAGCTCCTACAGCTCTTTCTGGATCTTCTCCTCTAGCTTCTCTGGATCCTGGGCCAGGTGTGGTTTAGCTCCATGATAATAGGGTGTCAGCTTCTCTCGTAGGTCACATCATGTTTAAAGTTGGAGGTGGTAAGAGACCAACTCAAGTTCTAGTCTCTTTGTTGGTTCCAGATCATCCTTGCAGGTTCCAATTTGGCTTTCCTTCCCAACAGCCTCCCTGCTGACTTCTGGCCCCAGCATTAGAAACATAAGCCACAGCCTCACGTAGACTGCTTTACTAACCCCCATATTGTTTAAGGTCATATCTCTATCATAAATCCTTTATTATGTCGCACTACTAATTTTGCTTCTCTAATTGAACCCTGACAGGTACAGAATTTAGTACTGGAAGTGCTTCCCGAGGAACAGAACCACGAGAATTGGTTCTCTGAATTGGTTCTTGGGTTATCTGGAATTGGTTCTCCTATTTGATCAGATTTACAGGCATTAACAACCATTTTTCCCCAGTGGTAAAGAGGATGCAAGGAGTTCATAGCATGCAGAAGCAAAACAGTTTCTTAAGTTATCACCTGTAGATGCCTATAATCAAGTGCCTACAGAAAGCAAGGCTTCTGTACTCCCATAGAACATTTAGTGGGAATAAAGAGTATATGAAGTTCTAAGTGTGCTGAAGAACTTTGGGAAAGAAAATGATGGGCTTAGGGCTTTTCATATATAGCACAAGGTCCTGTGAGAGACCTGAAAGCTTTTATGACTGCCCCAAAAGAACTCAACTCCTGTTGCTATGAGACTGATATTTTTGAAAACCACACACAAAGTCTAATCCTGTGAGTCACCCTGTTGTCATGGGGTAGCAACCAGGCCTGCAGCTCCTACAGCTCCTGCTGAATTTCATCCTTCACCTTCTCTGACTCTTTGGCCACTTGCATGTTTAGCTCCAGGATGAAGGGCGTCAGCTTCTTTTATAGGTCACTCTTATCATTGAATTTGGAGGCTTGGAGATGCTGAGAGACCTATGAAGGTTCCGGTCTGTCATTGCGGGTTTCAGCTTATCCTTGCAGGTTCCAGATTTTCCTTGCTTTTCCCATTTAACATCCATCTTGCCTTCTTTACTGCTTGCCCTGCTGATTTTAGATACCAGTCCCAGAGACATAAGAGCCTCAAAATTTCATGAGACCAGACACCTATAATAATACCCTCATTATATATCACCAGTAGTAATTCTGCTTCTCTAATCAAACCCTGATGCAATGACCATGTCAAGTTATGTGGAGTTCCACTATCACACATGCTTCCATGTCTGGGTGTTTTCCTTGGCCTAGAACCCTGATCGCCTTTTCTGCCTAGTTCAGTCCTCCATGTCCTTGGCTTATCACATGCTTTACCTGTTAGACCAGCCTCCCCTGACCTCCCAGCCTTAGTTAAATGCCGCTTCTTTGTGCTTCCATTGCAACCTGTACTATCTCTGTCACAGCACCTGTCACTTTATCTTGTATTCTTCTATTCTTGGTTCCTCTCCCTAAGGAGACTAAACTATTTTAGGGTAGAGACTGAGTCTTAGCTCTATATCTCTAGGCCAGCAGTTTCCGGCACATAGGTTCTCAATAAATGTCTGCTGAATGATGAGAATGAAGGCTGTAATTCGTAGAAAGCTTTTTGTTGTGGTTGGTTCAATATTCACATATCATAGCTCATATTAATAATTACCACATACCTCTTTATAGGCCCCCACACCCATCATTCCATAACCCCAGACCACTTCTTACGCTGATCCTACTCTGCGCAGAATGATGAGGTGGTACGAACATTGTGACTTGTTTTCATTAACTGTAGACAAAATGTTTTTTTTTTTTTTCAGATAATTTAGGTCCCAAAGTGCATTTCTTGTTAAAACAATCTGAATTAGCTTTTGATATAGTTGAATTACACAGATAATTTTAAACCTGTTCTTTGGATTTGACAGTGTAGGTCTTGCATAATTTATGGATTAATACAAAAATAAAAAGATTTTCCTATTGCTCAAATAAAAGGAGAACAGGCATATTGACATTTGAGACTCTAATAATGTCTTCTCAGTTAAACCATTTTTTTTTTTTAAGATTTATTTTCTTTATCTCTCCCCACCCTGTCACTGCTTGCACTTGCTGTGTCTGTTCATCTTCTTTGTTTCCTTTGGAGGCACCGGGAACTGAACCTGGGACCTCCAATGTGGGAGGGAGGCGCCTAAACACTTAAGCCACCTCCGTTCCCTGCTTTGTTGTCTCTATCATTATGTTTTCCCTTTTGTGTCTTGTTGCATCATCTTGTTGCGTCAGCTCAGCATGCCTGCCCATCACACCAGCTCGCTGTCCTGCTTGTCCTCTTTAGGAGGCACCTGGAACCTCTGCTCTCTGCTTTGTTGTGTCTCTCATTATGTTTTCTTCTTGTGTCTCTTGTTGCATCATCTTATTGTGTCAGCTTGCCACGCCTACCTCTTCGCGCCAGTTCACTGTCTTTAGAAGGCACTGGAAACCAAAGCACAGACCTCCCATGTGGTAGGCGGGAGCCCAATCGCTTGAGCCACATCTGCTTCCCTTAAACCACTTTAATAACCTCATGTGCTGTTCAAATAGCCAAAGGACACATGGGCATTTTGCCTTAGCTCTATGCCCATGGAGGGAATGATGACTTCTGCTCTTACCTGGGCAGTACAGGCTGGGAACTGCTGTGATCACTGATCTGAGCTGTGTGGATAGGCGCTAACTATGACTACTGTCTTAACTGTGCAGTACAGGCTGGGAGCTATTCACTGCCTCTTTCACTACACAGAGTAATGGAACCCACTTCTCTGGTTCTCTGCTGAGGGTTTTGAATCAGTGCTGAAAAACCTAAGAAATTAAGCCCATAACTAGGCAGCAATCCCAACCCAATGAAGACCCACTGTCTTTCTTACCTTTCCTCCCCCATTTTATCTACCTCAGACACTCCCCTCATTTGCTTCCTTTCATCCTTCAAAACCAGTATCATCTTGAGCCAGTATTCATCTTCTAATATAATTGAATTTAAAAATGCTCTCAAAGACAGCTGAATACAAGCTACAAATTAAATAGGTTACCTAGTGTCACAGCTCCTACAACAAATCCTTGGGCAGCAACTCTCATATGAATAAGATGAACGGACATTTTCTGATCTCTTCTGTACTTTAACCTGTAAAGGCCACAGGACACCACAGTCACAAAGCCAGCTATCCCTGTGAATTGAAAAAAGAGAGGTTATATAAATAGCAAGGCACTATTCCCTAAAGCTTAAAGAGTTCAATGAAAAAAATTTCCAAGCAATCAGTACTTGGAAGATAAACAGGCAAGATACTAGAGAATACTTTTAGGGAAGCAGATGTGGCTCAAGTGATTGAGCTCCCACCTACCACATGGGAGGTCCCAGGTTTGGTTCCCAGTGCCTCCTGGAGAAGGCGAGCAAGACAGCGAGCTGGCACAACAAGATGACACAACGAGACACAAAGAGGAAAGACAAATAGAGACACAACAAAGCAGGGAGCTGAAGTGGTTCAAGCAATTGAGTGCCTCTTTCCCACATGGGAGGGCCCAGGTTCGGTTCCCGGTGGCCTTCTAAAGAGAAGATGAGCAGACACAGTGACCACACAGTGAATGGACAGAGAGAGCAGACAGCCAACGCAAACAATGAGTGTGTGTGGCGGAATAAATAAATAAAACAAATCTTAAGAAGAATACTTTAAAAAAGAATCATGCTGGATTTGACCTACCAAATTAAAAAAATATACCCTTATTATTCTTGATTGCAGTTTTGATTCTTCCTAGGAAAACCTGAATCATGTAGTGTAGTAATTTGTCTAGTAATATGTCATCTTCTTGAGGCACGATTTCAAATTTGCATGCTGCAAGGCCATTATTTGGAGCAAATTACTTAACAGTGAGTGACTTTTATAAACATCCTAGCATCCATAAGTTTGTTTGTTTGTTTGTTTTTGAGGTTCTTGGGGTCGGGGATTGAACCCAGGACCTGTATTTGGGAAGCTGGCGCTCAACCAGTGAGACGTATCAGCTCCCCTCGGTTTGTTTTGCTTGTTTTTTTTTTTTTTAGGAGGCATCAGGAACTGAACCCGGAACCTCCCATGTGGGAAACAGGCGCTCAACTGCTTTGACACATCTGCTTCCCAGCATCCATAGCTTTTTAGTGTTTGACTTTACTCCTATTTGTCCTGTTTCTGTAAAAACAAGAGATTAAACTTTAGTGAGAGCTGAAAAGGTATGAATATATGCATGGATATATGACTCAGAAGAACAAGAAAAGTCCAGAACTGAGTCTTAGTTTGCCAGATCTGTTATGACATTTACCGCACAATGGATTGGCTTAAACAACAATAATTTTTTGGTTCTTTTTAAATATTTTTTTAATAAAAAATTGTAGGTTTACAGAAAAATCATGCAGAAAGTACAGTTTCCAAACTTCTTCCCCATTATTAACACTGTCATTAGTGTAGTACCTTTGTTACATTTGAGAAAAGATTATTATTATAATTGTGCTATTAACTATAGACCATAGTTTACATTAGGGTTCACTGTTTGTGTTGTATAGGCCTATGGTTTTTTTAAATTTATTATAGTAACATAGAGAACCTAAGATTTCTCCTAACCACATTCAAATATAAATTCAGTGGTGTTAATTACTTTCAAAATGTTGTGCTGCTATCACTACCATCCATTACCAAAACTTTTCTATCACCCAAACAAGATTCTATATCAATTAAGCATTAACACCCCATTCCCTACGCCCATCCCAACCCCTGGTAACCTACATTCTAGTTTCTGACTCTCTGAATTTGCTTATTCTAATTATTTACTATCAGGGAGATCATACAATATTTGTCCTTTTGTGACTTTCTTATTTCACTCAAATGTCTTCAAAGTTCATCCAAGTTTACACATGTATCAGAACCTCATTACTTTTCATGACTTAATAACATTCCACATTTTATTTATTCATGGATCTGTTGATGTCACGTGGGTTGCTTCCATCTTTTGGCTATTTTTAATAATGCTGCTAAGAATACTGGTTTGCAAATAGGTGTTCAAGTCTCTGCTTTCAGTTTTTGGTTTTTTTTTTTGAGGTACTGGGGGCTGGGGGTTGAACCTGGGACCTCATTTGTGGGAAGCTGGCACTCAACCACTGAGCCACATCAGCCTCCCTGAGTTGGTTTTTTCATTTGTTTTGCTTGTTGTTTGTTTTTGTTTTTTCAGAAGGAACCAGGAACTGAACCCAGGACCTCCCATGTGGGAGGCGTGTGCTCAGCCAAACATCTGCTCCACATGTTTTCAATTTTTTGGGTTTATACTGAAATTACCAGTTATATGGTAATTCTGTACTTAACTTTCTGAAGACCGCCAAACTTTTTAACAGTGGCTGCACCATTTTACATTCCTACTACAATGAAAGAGTGTTCCTATTTCTTTGTATATTCTCCAACACTTTTTATTTTTTTTAATAGTGCCCAGTCTACTGGGTGTGAAATAGTACCTCATTGTGTTTTTGATTTGCATTTACTTATGGCTAATGATGTTGAGCAACTTTCCATGTGCCTTTTGGCCATTTGTATATCTCCTTTGGAAAAATGTCTATTCAAGTCTTTTGCCCATTTTTAAAATTGAGTTGTTTGTGTTTTGTTGTTGAGGTGTAGGATTTCTTTATATATATTTTTTTTTTCTTTATATATTTTTTGATTATGTGGTTTCCAAATATTTTCTCCATTCTATAGGTTGTCTTTTTACTTTCATGATGAAGTCCTTTGATGCACAAAATTTTAAATTTTGATGAAGTCCCATTTGTCAATTTTTTTTGGTTGTTGCTCATGCTTTTGGTGTGAAGTCTAAGAAACCATTGCCTAACACAAGGTTCTGAAGATGCTTCTCTATGTTTTCTTCCAGAAATTTTATAGTCCTGGTTCTTATATATAGGTCTTTGATCAATTTTGAGTTAATTTTTTTATATAGTTTGTGGTAGGGGTCCAGCTTCATTCTTTTGCATATGAATATCCAGTTTGCCATCACCATTTGTTAAAGAGACTATTCTTCCCAATTGAATGAATGGACTTGGCAACCTTGTCAAAAATTAATTGGCTGTTGATATGAAGGCCTATTTCTGAACTCTCAATTCAATTCCATTGGTCTATATGTCTGTTCTTGTGCCTGTAGCATTCTGTTTTGTTTACTGTGGCTATGTAATAACTTTTTTTTGACAAAACAGTTTTATTGATACATATTAATAAAGCATAAATCCATCCAAAGTGTACAATCAATGGTATTTGGTATAATCACATAGTTGTATATTCATCACTTCAATCATTAGAGCATTTTCATCATTTCAATAATAAAAATAATAATAAACAAAAAACAGACCAAAAAAATCCTCAGCATCTTTTACTCTATGCTTCCCCTGCCGTACATACCTACTACTGCTATTCCGTTTCTGTCTCTCTAGTTTATTTGTATTTATATTTTGCAAAAAGTCATATATGCGGTATTATCCATATTCGTATTTCACATGATATTTTACTATGTTATACTGTCTCATGTTACATTTTTAAGCTTTTTTTCTAGTAATATACATGACCTTAGAAGTTCCCTTTAAACCACTGTCATACCCATATAATAGCTCTGCTAATTACAAACACTGATGTGCTTTCACCATTTCTATTCATTTCCAAAGATTTACAAACAACCTTTTTACCAATTCTGCACAGATTAACCATCAGTTTTCCACTCTCTACCATCATTATATTTTCTGGTGACCTATATTCTAATTATTAACTCCTTGAGTTTACACAATATATTTAGTTCATAGTAGAGCAATTATACAGTATTTGTCCTTTTGTGTCTGGCTTGCTTCAGTCAACATAATGTCCTCCAGGTTCATCCATGTTGTCATATGCTTCACGACTTCTTACGGCTGCATAATCCATCATTTATCAATGATGGACACCTGGGTTGTTTCCAACTTTGGGCAACTGTGAATAATGCCTCTTTGAACATCAGTGTACAGATGTCTATTTGTGTCACTGCTCTCAGTTCTTTGTGGTATATACCTAGTCACATGGCAAGTCTATATTCAACTTCCTTAGGAACTGCCAAACAGTCCTGCACAGTGGCTGTACCATTCTACATGCCTACCAACAGTGAATAAGCATTCCTAGCTCTTCACATCCTCTCCAACCCTTGTAGTTTTCTGACTTTTTAGTAGTGGCCGTTTCAGTAGGTGTGAAATGATAGCTCATTGTAGTTTTGATTTGCATTTCCCTAATCTCTAGTGATGTTGAACATTTTTTCACTTGTTTTTTTTTTTTTTT
>JAQZBX010089514.1:0-12602 GCA_029593785.1 Cabassous unicinctus
TAAGTTTATCTGATTTACTCCACCTCTGCTAATAATATATATATATATATATATATATAATTTAAAAAATGGAAACAAATAGTAAGCACATCCAGGATGCTTTGTAACAAATTTAAAAAGATAAAGTACATTTCCAAAGGTGTTATATTCCTCCCTGGAGGAGCTGGCCACTCTCCCAGGGACTGATGCATAAACCTTAAAATATACAACCCAAGGAGTGTTTTGTTCCTTCCTGGGGAAGCTGGCCCCTTCCTCAGGAATTAGCAAAATACTCACAAGGTGGCATCTATAGTATCAAATTCATTAATCCTCAACACAGTCAACCAAAACTCTAGTATCAGTTGCTAATTTAACACTTCCCAACTAAAAGCTAAATATTGGTAAGTATATATATATATAAACTGCTCTATTTATCTGTCATTCTGTAGCTTTGTTATCTAAAGCATTGCTTACCTTAAATTTTCTTAATAGACAACAATTTTCTAAAACCACAGCAGCAGAAAGACAATGGGAGTTTAATAAAAAGAATGAAAAATATGGACAATCAATATATTGGAAAAATGAAACAACCAATAAATGTGAGAAAGGAGAGGTAAAATTTTGGGGCCGAGGTTTTGCTCTTATCATTACAGAAACAAGAGAGCAGCAGTGGATCCCCTCCAGAAGAATCAAGCCTAGAGTTGAAGATGCTGCCAAGACTTAAACTATGGACATGGTGGTTTTACATTGGATTAATTATAGATAAAGTAAGATTCCACATCTTAATTACACTTATTGGGCATACATTAACAAACCCACCTCTTTTAGAACTGTTAACTTGGAACAATGGGTCTTACCCAATTTATCTTAATCAATCTCACCATTTTCCAGGACCTGTAGATGTGTGACTGCCCTTCGAGCCAAGGGAAGAAGGGAAACTTATAGAAAATTTAACTTTACCTTTTGTGGACTACCCTCTTTTTGTTGGGTGTGGTTCTGTGTGCATGCAGCCTGGAAATCACAGTGTGGTTTTGGCAGAGAAAGGTCAGACTTGAGTTTGTGTTCTCATTTTCCCTTTTTTACCATATAAACCAGAAAATATGGTAAATCTTACATGTCCATCTCACAACCAACTGCTTAATGACAAATGGCATATTTGTTATGGGCTTACAGATGCTGTGTTGTTTAATGATTACTATGGAACTGTAAAGGATCGGGCCCTTATAGTGATACTGAAACCTATTAAAAACACAACCATATCTTGGTTCATTAATAATCCAACCATAATTACTAATGACAGTAATCCTTATTTCTGGAATTTTGGTAATACAGCATTTATGAACAGCTCAATAAATTGGAAAAATCAAGGAAGATATATCCCACAACCATGGGACACTAAACTTAACAAAACTCAAAGTTATTTGTGGAAATTATTTTTGGGAACTGGTCCAATTCTTGAATGGCAAGGAAGTAAAAATAATATTATTAATTTAAAAAGAAAATCAACTCAATTTCTTACAGTATGTGTACGAGACCTTATAGTTTTATCATTGGAAAAGTAAGTTTTGGTGAAAGGAACATTAGTTGCTCCAATTGCTCTTTATTTACATGTCTTAAGAATTCATATTTGCAGGAAAATCAAACTCTTTTTATAGCAAGAAGAAGAAAAGGACTATGGTTATCAGTTCGGATGACCAGACATTGGCAGGAGTCTCCAGAATCCCAGTTGCTGTGGCATTTCCTCAACCATTATTTAAAAAGAACTAAAAGACTGATTGGACTTTAATATCAGGAATTTTGGGACTAATTTGCATCATAAGCACTGCAGCTGCCACTGGCACAGCCCTACATCAAGAAGTCCAGAATCAACAATATGTTGAGGACTGTCATAAAAATGCAAGTGAGATGTGGCATAGCCAGTCTCACATTGATATGGAACTGAATAATCGTATGAATGATCTTGAAACAACTATTATACATTTGGGTAATCAAATTTATAATATAAACTTGTTAAGAGCTCTTAAATGTGATTGGAATGAAAGTTCTTTTTGTATTACCCCTTTGGCTTATAATAATATTTAACATGACTGGGAGGAAGTGAAAAATCATTTGATTGGATATAAGCATAATGTTTTTTTAGGTCTTTTAGAATTGCAAAAGAAGGCATTGAGCATGTCTACGTACATTCAGAGAAAAAGTGAAGAATTAGATCCGATAAATGCATTTATGTTAATAAAGTTGGCCATGAAAACTAATTTTGCATTATTTAGTAGAAAGATTCTACTAATAACCCCTTGATCTTAATACTAATTATCTGCACAAAAATATTCACTTAAGGAACCTGAAAAAGTATAAATATTAATGATATTGCGTTCCATGTAAGAGCTGAAAAGCTTGACTGGTTGTCAATGACAGGTAAGATTCTCAGAGGAGAACAACCTAAGACAGGCACAGTCACAAGAGCCTATGGAAGAAGACAAGTGTGACAGGAGGTCACCTTTAATCAGCTTATATAATGGTTCCTATGATCATCACTAATAAAAAAAAGGGGAAATGATGGAGTTTTAATTAAAGGCCATGACTACTGACAGAAAGCAGGTCACCTTGGAATGTAATAAACAAGCTCTCCAGTCTCATGCTAATAGGAGTTGGGTGGGGAATCTTCCTGACACAATGTCTGTGAATTGCAGAAATGTAAGGAAGAACTGAGCCATTGACCTTTAAGACTTGCTGATTTCAGTAAAATGTAACTGTCAAGTATCTATTACCCTTGCACATGCTCACATGTATTTTCTTTGTTCTAAAGCCAAAATAAAAGCCACACTCTGTGAGGTGGCTGGACTCTTCTCTACATATCAGATGAAGGGTCCCCTGATCCCAGGTTTTTCTTCTCTTTGTCTCTTTCTTTCTCATCTGCGACACCATTTTCACGGACCCTTTTCCTGAACGCCAACAGAAATGAACACAGAGTTCTTTAATGAGATGCCACTTTGGCTAAAATGTTATTCTTTGAGGAGGCTGCGGGTTTGATGAGAGGGGTGTGTGGTGGTAAAGGGTCATGCTTATAGACTTGTATACAAACAAATATACTTTATCATTTTGAATTTAGGTTTGAATGTGCAGCAAAAATATTTCATGGATATTTATTATAGTAAGTTATTTGTGGATTTATTAGTGCATCATATGCCTAAAAATCTTCAAGACAACTATATGTTTCTATCAAAGAAAAATTCACCCTAAAAATGACACCTCATAAATATGTGTTGGATACAGGACAAAATATATAAATTTTCACTGAAATCCATTTTCTTCTCAAAAAGAAAACATGATCGAACTTACAAAGCGAATTATAATAAAAGAAAAGAACATCATCATAATTACTTTTCTCTTAGTATATCAGAGTATGTTTTGGTTGTTTAAACACAGAAATATTAAGACTGTAATGTTGAAAGTGATATTTTTAACAATTACATTTATAAGTTCACATTTACTGACTTGTCTGGGAATGCATAGAGCTCCCAGGATTGCCATCCCCAGCAAGGTTTACAGGCTACCTGATAATGTTTTAGTGATACTATAAGCCCCCCAATATATTCTTACTCTCTCCATCATGGAAGAGAAAATAAATTACTCTGAAGACTGGAATGTCAGGAACTCTATCCACTGGTAGAAGAGAGGATACTCTAAATAATAAGAACAGAGACATGCTTTTATCATACAGAGCAGGATTTTGCAAAATTTGATAATATGTCAGTAAGCAAAAAAATGTATCCTTTGTGGCCTACATTTAAGAGTCATTAGTGAATTTTCTGAATAATAAGTGTTGGTGAAAAACAAAACAAAAGAAGTAATTCAGGCTTCAAGGGGACTGTGTCCTTGGAGATGGGATGATACATCAGTATCAGATACAAGTCAGGAGGACAACCCTGTTAAATAACGTAGCTCATTTTTTAAAACTTTCATATCTACCAAGGCATTTTGTAGATTAAAATCCATTATTATGTGAATATATTCCTTTACAATATGAAATGAATTTTTATTATAGTTGAACTGTTTGAATTAGATATGCAGAAAGAATAGTTTATACGATTATATGAGACTACTGCTTACTTTGAAGGAGTTATCTTTCCCAATTTTTCTTTCTCTAAATACACCCACTATGTTATAGGCATTATTTAGAAATATATAAAGATTTCCTACCAATCTTAATATAGATGCAAACAATATGCTTTTATATCTTTTAAAATATCATAATAATTGTCATAATAATTTCTGTTTTTTCCAATTTATCACTGCTAATCAAGATGTGTAGATGAAGATGTTGCAATTTGTTTTACCAATGCCTGCATTGCTTTGTTAATTTTTCATAGGCATCAATTATTCTATCAAAAACATCTTTGTACTAATATTTTCCATATGTGTAAGAATAATTACTAGAACTGAAATTTGAAGGTGAAATCTTATTCTTAGAAATTTTGTACATTTTTAAAAGGGGCCTTAATTTTAGTTTGTTTTAAAAATTTGACTGTAATTATGTGATTAGTGTACATTATTTGTAATTTTTAGGTCTATTCATACTTTGCTCTTATAAATATATTAAATATGTATTCTAAACTTATAAGTTTTTACAGGTGTCTATGGTGATTTTCTGGCATGTGGTTTATATTTTCATGCAGTAAAATCTGTTGGTGCTTTTTGTTGCTTTGTAGTTTTGACAGAATTATGAGGTATAATTGACATATAATAAACTACACATATACAAAGTGTATATGATAAGTTGTGTGATTAGTTTCGACATGTGTACTTCCTAGAGTTTGTTACCACAATCAAGGTAATGAACATATCCCTCATGCCCAATGGAGCCCCTATTCCCTTTTTGATTTTACCCATCATACCCAATGATGTCCCTGAGCCCTTTTTAATCACTCCCTCTTGCTTATCTTGCAACTTCAGCACTTCTCAGTAAACCATTGATCTGTTTTCTGTTACTACAGATTAGTTTGCAATTTGAAGAATTTTATATAAATGTGATCATTTTGCATGAACTCATGTTTTTCTCCATTTGCTCAGCATACTTTTTTTGTAATACATCGATGTTAAGTTATTTATAGTTCATTCCATTTCATTTCTGAGAAAAATATTCAATGTGCTGTATACCACAATCTTTTTACCTATATACCTGTTGGTGGATGTTTTGCCATTTCAATTTTGCAGCAATTTTAAATAAAGATGCCATGAACATACATGCCAAAGTCTCTGTAATGGTATGATTTTCATTTCTATGGTAAGTATATAAGAGTAGAATGGCTGGATTTTGGAAGGTATATGTTCAAATGTTTAAAAAACTGCAAATGGTTTTCCAATGTGGTTTTCTGGTTTTACATTCCTACAAGCAATGCTGGAGTGCTGTCCTTTCTCCACATTTTTGGTATAATTATTATTTGCAATTTTAGACATAGTAGTAGGTATGTAGTGATTTCACATTGTGGTTTTAATTTGCCTATACCTAATAGCTAATGAAGTTGATCATAGCTTGGCATGCTTATTTGTTGTGTATCTTCCTTAGTTTCATGTTTATTTAAACCATTTGCCTCTTTTATAAATAAATTTTGATTTTTCTTATTGAGCTTTGATAGTACTTTATACAGTGCTTGATGCAATTTTTTTTTTCAGGCATTTGGTTCACAAATATTTTAACCAGTTTGTAACTTCTCTTCTCATTCTCTTAACACTTTTTTTAACAGCAGATAGTCTCAAGTTTGATGAATTGCATTTTATCAGTTTTTAATGGGTCATTATTTTTTTGGTTTTTGTTTTCTAAGAATTTGTAGCTTAACCAAATATAAACATTAATTTTGTGGATAGAAGTTCATTGTATTTAATATGTTTATCCAATTTTTCTGTGCCACGTGTTGAAAAGACTTTCCTCCAATAAATTTTTTTGCATCTCTATCAAAAATCAGTTGGCCATAAATATAAGGGATTACTTCCGGAGTTGCAGATCTTTCCCATTGGTCTTGGGTCTAACTTAATGTAAATATTACACTCTTAGTTACTGCAGCTTTGTTGTACATGTAAGTCCTACGACTTTGTTCTTTATCTGAGTTGATTCAGTTATTCTAGGTTTACTACATTTCTATTTTAGTTATAAGCAGCTTGCCAAGTGTTACATAAATTGTGCTTGGAATTTGATTGTGATTGCACTGAATCTAGAAATTAATTTGTATAGTATTCAACTCAAAATATTTTGTCTTTTGATCGATGAAAATGATATATACCTCTATTTATATGTCCTTTTAAAATTCTCAGTAAAATTTGCATTTTTCAGTGTATAGGACTTCCACATCTTTTTTCAGATTTAGTCTTACATATTTCATATTTTAGGCATAGCTTTGAATTTTCAATAACTGATGGTTTATTAATTAATATGCCTATACATTTGAATTTTTATGTGTTTCTTTTTCCTGCAACACTTAAAAACCTACTTGTTACTTTTAGTGACTTCTTTGTAGAATAAAGAGGATTTTTCCAAAGATGACCTTGTGGAAAGCAAATAAATATGACTATCTTAATCCTTCCAATAGATCTAATCTTTTATTTCTTTTTTTATTTTGATTATCTGCTTGATCATAAACTTCAGTTGAATATTGAATAGAAGTGGTATGTGTGGACATCTTTGCCTTTCTCCTCAACTTAGAGGTGAAGCATTCAGTATTTCACTTAAACTGTGATGCTAAATATGACATTAAATACGATGTGATAATTTATAGGTTTTTGTAGATGTCTGTTTTAGTTTCCTAGGGCTTCCAAAAGAAGTATTGTAATGTGGGTAGCTAAAAACGACAGATAAGCATTGTCTCAGAATACTGGAATCCAGTAATCTGAAATAAGGGAATAACCATTTGTAGGCTTCCTCTGAGGCCTGTAGGGTTCTAGCAGTGGCTTCCTGGTAATGCAAGGAATTTTCTGCCTCTGCCACATGGCATTTTCTCTTTCACTTTCTCTGTCTCTGTCCATGTCCAATTTTCTCTTCTTATAAGGACATCAGTCATTTTGGATTAGGGACCACCCTAGTCCAGTATGACCTCATCTTAACCAACATTATCTTCAAATAATGTTACAATAAGGTAAGGAGTTAGGACATGAATATGCAATTATGGAGAAAATATTTCAACCCATAACTCTGCCTTTTATCAGAGTGAAAAAATGTCATTTCTTTTTCTGTGTGCTGAGAATTTTTCATTGGAAATGTGTATGAGTTCTTCAAGTATTTCTTCTGCATATTTTGATATGACCATATTTATGCATATTTTTCATTTTTAGTGTCAAAGTATGGTGAATTACATTGTTTTTCAAATCTTTATATAAGCCATCAGTAAGTAATCATGGTTTTAATTCTTACTTACCAATAATTATACATTTTATTTATTTTTCTTGACTTTTTGCAATGGCGAGTTCCCCATCAATTTTTGAGCTCAAGCTCCACATTCATTTTTTCATCATTAAGTAGAATGTTGGATAAGCAGAAATTACTTTTCAGATTAAGAAAATTCCTTTCTAATCCTTGCCTGATTAGTGGTTTATCATAAAAAGCTTTTGAAATTTTCAGAAGTATTTTCTTCATCTATATATATATGGTCAAATAATATTTCCCCTCTTCTGTTAATATGTACAATAAGACAAAAGGATTGAAATGTCAATCATAAGTTAGAAATTTCACACCTTTTCAAGAAATTCTAATCATTTAAAAAATACTAGCATTTCTGAAAAACAGGAGAACCAGAAAGAGTTCTGGATCCTAAAACAGAAATCTTCAAGCTCTTTTTTTACACATCAGCATGGCCATTGTGCAAAAAAAAATTGTAGATCTTTAATTACTGTCTGTGATTTTTGTGACTTACACTGAAAAACATATTTGGGCCATAATTTCACAGATAGCTTCCATTATTTGTCTTTCATCAACTTATAAAATGTTTTATATAAAACCAAGAAGCCTACTAATATTCTGAAATTGCCAGAATTAAATCAGTCACAGAGACTAGGAATTCCCTCCTTGAGGAACATTAATAGTGAGAAAATTTTCTCCTGTGTGATTTTTCATGATTCTTTTAAAGCCAATTATTCTCCTTCCTTCTTCACCCTTTTTGTAGTCATTTAATCAATTTTCTACTATTTTGAAGGTAGAATTAATTTCCTTTTCTGAAAAATTGGATTACATAGATAATATATCACATGTAGGATTCAAATTACCTCCCAAAATATTTTTGGGTCCTGGGCAATGTTGTTTGAAAAAGAGGTGTGCATTTAATTATGTTAATATATATTTAAACGATTTTGTTATACTACAAAGCTATAGCAGAGAGATCAAAGTAATGTTTGGTACACCCTATCAGTTAAAATTGCAGTATTGCTCCCCCTTCTTCCCAAATAAAATGATTTTTTCCTATGTACATAGATACTCATTGAGTCATATCATGGCTACAGACCATTTTTCAGCAATTTGGGATTCATCTGGTTTGTGGACATAACCATATCCCAGAAATCATTGTACAGTTGTTCATAGACTGACTTTGGAAATCTTTATGTAACCCTGCTCATCCAGACATGGTTTTATTTCTCTTCATTGTAAATTCCAACCAGAAAGGGGAGACATTTCACTTTTATATGCATGCGTGATGTAGTAATTTCTTAGGGCTGTTATAAAAAATTTCCAAAAATTTGGGACTTAAACAGTAGAAATCTCACAAACCAAAAAGCCTAAATTAAGGTGTCCACAGGTTTGTTTCCCACTGAAGATCTGAGGAGAATCTATTATGTGTCCTAAAATGCTAAATTATTATCTAGAGTAGTTGAATTATTTTATATTACCAACAGTAGAATATGAATGATAGTTTCTCCACATCCTTGCCGTCTTAAGTGTCATTAATATATTTTATTTTATCCATTCCAACAGTTGTGTAGTGAATGTATAGTGGTTGATATTTGAATTTCCATTCTGACTAGTGATGTGTAACGTGTTTTCATGTGCTTTTGTGCTATGTGTATATCCTCTTTGGTGAAATGACTTTTGCTGTTTTTGGCCCATTATCTAATGGAATTGCTTGTTTGTTTTTTTTAATGTTTTGTTGTTTTCATAATTCTTGTTGTTGCATATAACTAGCCGAACAAAATACTGGAATATAGAATATGTAATTGGCAGTATTTCATCCAGTCTGTAATTTGTCCTAAATTTATAAAGTTTTGAGTTAGAATTGGATCTAGTTGTTTGATTGACTTGCTGTTAAAAAGAAAGCATCACTGTGAATTCATCCTTTAATTCAATAAAAATTGAATTTCCTAGTTTTATCCACTGAAATGGCCTAGAAGAAATGACTCAAAAAAGGACAGCAGGTGCATCTAAGCACCCATATTATGGCTTCCAAATACTATTTCCAACTAAAAGAAACCAGGTCATGTGGAGGAATGGGTGACCATAAGATTGCAACAGGAAATGTATTAAGTTTCTCATTACTGTAACAATTTGTTTCGGCAAATTTTTTTGATGGTTCTGGAGGTAAGAAGTCTAGAATGCATCAGCAGGGCTGTGTTCCTTCTGGAAGCTCTAGTGGGAGAATTCATTTCCTTGTCTTTTCCAGCTTTGGAGGTTGTCAGCATACCTTGGCTAATGGTTCTGCTTCACTCTGTTCTCTGATTTGATCATGAGATCTCCTTCTCTTACTCCCCTGCATGCCTCTTTCAAGTATAAGGACTCTTGAATATTTTGTCCTGCCTGGATAATTCAGGATAATCTCCCGATTTCAAAATCAATTTAGTCGCATTTGCAAATTCACTTTTGCAATGAAAAGTGACATATTTAACAGTTTTGAAGATTAGTTCTTGGATATCTTTGAAATTATATTATTTTGTCTCTCACAATTATGTATGATGAGGCTGGAACATTTTGTCTTACCAAATAGCTAGCGATCTATCAAATACTACTAGCTCTGATCAAAAAGACTTTGAAAGGCTTAATGGTCAAAAACAGAACACTTTTAGCATCAATAAGAAAAATAACTGCAAGGGATTCAAACATACCAAATACATGTATATGCATGAGATTATAAGGATTATTACAAAGAAGTAAACAATATATTCATTAATGGTAGGATTCAACGAAATGACTCATTGTCTTGATTTTTATTGTACTTCTAATTTTAAGAGATCACTGTCCATTCATTTATTAGTTTTACATATTTCAATATGCTTTATAAAGTCATATGAAAGAAAAAAATCATAATTTTGCACAATTTGAAAATAATATTATTTGAAAAAATATTCTTATTTCTTTTAAAACTAGGCAGTATCCTAGTCAATGAAGATATTGTATAAACATTTTCTTATTGATTAACATATATAGTGCTTTCTTATTTTGATATTATAGACAATATGAAACAATCATTTCTCATGCTTTTCAAATGAAAGCATGTTTAAAATTTCGTTCTAGTAGCAATGAGTGAATTGAATCATATTCTTCATAGGTGTAATCTCTATTAACATTTTGGCAAGTATATTATCATAACAGTTCCCTGCTCACAACAACATTTACACATTTGTAGAGGATTTTCATTCTGCACTTTTTGTTTATACTGACTAAACTAATGTTGTCTTTAACTAAATGTCCTGCAACTTTTTTTTTAACTTGGCAATGGATGTTTGACATTCCTATCATTCAGTAAGGAAATCTGCCTGTTTCTTTACTCACTGCCAAGTATATATACTCAAACCCACGCGTAGTAATGAGATAATCCGTTCAATGTCTTATTTTGTTTTACTATTTTCTCTTATTCTACCCTTTGTTATAACTGATTTAATCCCATATTTCCTTCAGCAGGTAACCTACCTTAAAAATTGTCATCCATCAATATTCTTCATGGTTGATAATGATATACAAATAAATGAATTATTACTAAATGAATAAATGAATTACTAATTCCACATAAATGTATCTATATATACATTCAGGAATATTGAGTGCTTGTCTTTCACTCAAATTATAGTTTATATTATCTTAATAGATTTTATAGTTTTCTTTAAATGTGCCTTTTACCTATCATGTTAAATTTAATCTCTTAACAATTAAATCTTTTTAAGTTTTGAAATAATATTTACTACAGTGGAAAGTATATTGTAATATTATGTGAAAAAATCAAAATATAAAATTGTGTATACAAAATAAATTGAAGTTTAATAAAATATGCATATATATGTTCATCTTATTAAAGTCTGAAAGTATATATAATAATATCTTAACACTGATTATCTCTGGGTAGTAAAATAATAAGTGAATTTTATTTTTTATTCAAACTTTATTTACCAAAATTTCTAAAATAAGCACATAAATGTCCCTATATGAGAAAAAGAAAATATCACTTGAAAAATATTTGTTGTCCTGTCAGAGAAAAGACAAAGTTAGCTATGATGGCAATAAAATCTTTATAATTACTATTACTGAAATTAAATCAGCTCATTGAATTCTAGGTGCTTATTGTTATTGTAAATATAGTCTATTTATTTTTACATACTTTCCATTTGTTAAGTTAGAGTAATAAATTCTCTCAATTCTGCTAGTTTCCTATAAAAGTATCTTAAGTTTTCAGGATATGTAAGAACATCCTCATAGGGAACAAAGATATACCACATTTCATCGATTTCAAGATATCACCAATTATCAGACATTTTGTATTCTGTGTGCCCTTTACAAAAAGAAAAATTGCCAAATAAACCATTAACAATGCTAAATGTGATCCATATTATAGTATAGTTACACTTAGGAAAAGTAAAATATGAATAAAATAAGACTTTACAGTCACTGGTATGCAATAGTTTCATATGTTCTTTCTAATATTCTGATTATTTTATTTTCTTATTGAATTTTCAAGATTCTCCAATGAAATATTGAATATTTCTCTCTTTTTTACTTAATCACATTACTTAGGATGTGGTTTATTTATGCTATTGGACTTTTCAAATGGCTGTCTTTTGAATTTCATTCACGTATTTAATTCATCTCAATTTCTAAGTTTTTTTCTTTATTTTTAAAGAAGGTTTAGATTACATAAATGTTACATTGAAAATATTGGGGATTTCATTATACCCCACCACGTCCCCCTTTCAACTTTCCCCCCAAAACAACATCTTTTGTTAGTGTGGTACATTTTTTAAGGTTGATGAACACATATTGAAGCATTGCTACTAACCATGGTCTATAGTTTACATTATGGTTTACAATTTGCACCACACATTTTTATAGGTTTTGACAAAATGTATAATGGCTTCTATCCGTCATTACAAATTATATTTTCCATTCTTTTTTTCACATTGTACTTTTTCACATTTATTAGGATAAGTATAAGTGCTTCTTTTCAGTCTTGTTGACATTACAGTAAATGATGAATGCTTTTAAAATAACAGAATCCTTCCAGTGCTTTAAATAATTTATAATGAACTGTCTGCATTTATAGTTTTTGGATAGTTATTAGTTAATTAGATTAAATTTCCTAATTTTCAAGGAATTATAATTGTGTGGATTTTTAAATGTATTATATTCAATCATTTAGATTATTATGAGAGAATTTAATCTCAAA
>JAQZBX010089515.1:0-12621 GCA_029593785.1 Cabassous unicinctus
TGACTAAAATAGATTCTTCCTATAGATTTTATGGTATTATGGTTCAGGAGATTTGAGCTTTTAATGAAAAATATATTAGATGGATGTGCAACTCCATAAATGCATTAGCTATCAAGGAAGTGCAAATCCAAACTACAGTGAAATAACACTTCACATCCACTAAGAATAAGAGAATGAAATAGAAAATAACAAGTGTTGGTAAGGATATGGAGAAACTGGAACTTTTATACTCTGCTGGTGGGAATATAAAATTGTGAAACCCTTCCTAGGTGTATATCAAGAGAAATGAAAACATTTCTGGGCAAAAATTTGTACATGGATGTTCATAGAAGCAATGGCCAAAATGTAGAAGTAACCTGAATGTCCTTCAGCAGATTAATGGATAAACAAAATGTGGTATATCTACACAATGGAATATTATTCAGCCATAAAAAGCAATAAAATTCTGATACATGCTACAATGTGGATGAACCTTGAAGACATTGTAGTATGTGAAATAAGTCAGACAAAAAGGAAAACTATTGCATCATTCCATTTATATGAAATATCTAGGAAAAATACATCCATACAGACAGAAGTAGATTAGAGGCTACCAGGGACTTGAAGGTATAATTGCTTACTGGGTACAAAATGTTTGTTTTGGGTAATGGAAATATTTTGTTAATAGATGTTGGTTATTGTAGCACAACATTGCAAATTAGTTAATGACACTGAATTATACATTTAAAAATAGTTAAAATGGCATATTTTATGTTATAAATGAATAAATAAATTAACCTGCAATGAAACAAAAAAGAATGAAGTACCGATGCATGTTACAACATGGATGAACCTCAAAAAACAATATACTTATTGAAAGAACATTCAATAAATATTACATGCTGCATTATTCCAATCATATAAAATGTCCCTAAGAGGCAAATCCATAAAGCTAGAAAGCAGATTAATGGTTTCCTGGGGATAGTAGTGGTATGTGGGGATTGTAGGATAATAACTAAAGGATATAGATATGTTTTATGTTGTCATGAAAATGGTCTAAAATTGATTATGTGGGGGGGATTGCACAACGCTGTGACTCAAAAACCATTGAATTGTAAACTTACCAAAAAAACCCCCCCAAAACCCACCAATGACAGAATTATGAAGGCAGTGAGAAAAGTGATTTACCATATGCATGGGATCCTCAATAACTTAAGTCAATAATTTCATAAACAACTGAGGCTAGAAAGCATGAAGATGCATATTTAAAGTTCTGATAGAAGAAAAAAAAACCTCTTAACCAAGAACTATATATCTGAGAAAACTATCCTTAAAAATGAAGGAGAAATTAAGTCCTGCTTAGAAAAACAAAACTGAGAGAGTTTGCTGCTAGTAGAAATGCCTTAAGTAAGTGGTAAAAGGTGTTTTTAGGGTGGAAATGAAATGATCCCAGAGAGTAACTCTAAGCCATACAAAGGAATACGAAAGCATAGCAAAGGATATTGCATATGTAAATATAAAAGTCAGCATTATTATAATTTTAATATACAACTTCTTTATACATATGTAATTTAATAGAGAAATAAAAAAACAAATTTAAAAAACAATGATTATATATCTACTGTAATGGGAGCACATGTATAAAGATGTAAGTTTTGACAAAGACAACATAAGGGAGGGTGATGTAGCTGTATATGAGCAGAGTTCTTGTATGCATTTGAAGTTGAATTTTATAAATTCAGACTCGATTTTTATAAGTTGAAGATGTCATTTGTAATCCCTTGGGAAACCACTAGGAGATTGACTAAAATTTCACAAACAAAGCATATTTAAGGGGAGTGAAATCATTACACTACAAAAAATCAATTAATTTAAAAAGAAGACAGTAATGGAGGAAAAGAGGAATAAAATTAATCTAAGATATTTGCATTGCACATAGCAAAATAGCAAAAGTAATACTTCCTCATAAGGGATTATTCTAAATCTAAACAGAATAAATTGTCCATTTAAAAGTTATATATTGGGGGAGCAGATATAGTTCAAGCAGTTGAGCACCTGCTTCTCACATGGGAGTTCCCAGGTTCAGTTTCTGGTGGCTCTTTAAAAACAACAACAACAAAACACACACACACATCATGCAAACAAATGAAAAACCAACTCAAGAAAGCAAATGTGGCTCAGTGGCTGAGCACCAGCTTCCCACGTATGAGGTCCTGGATTCAATCCCTGGCCCTGATACCTCAAAATATATATGTATATATATTGGGAGTATGAATAAAAAAAGACATGAACCAACTACATGCTATGTACAAAGATTCACTTCATCTAAATTCACAAATAATTTGAAATTGAAAAGGAAGAGGCATATATTCCATGAAAATAATAACCAAAACAGAGCAGCAGTAGCTATGTTAATATCAAACAAAACAGAGTTTAGGTCAGAAATTGTTACAAAAGACAAATAAGAAAACTACATATTGATAAAAGTTTCGATTTTCCCATAAAATAAAACAATTTTTAACATACAGCTCCTAACAAGAGAGTCACAAAATACCTGAAGCTAAAATGGAAAGAATAGCAGTAATTAGAGACTTTAGTATCTCACTTTCAATGATGGATAGAAAAGATCAATAGGGGAATGGAGGATTATAGCAACATTGTAAACCAATAAAATCAAATATACGAATTTATAAAATACCTCACACCAATCAAGCAAAATACACGTTCATCTCAAGTGCAGATGGAACATTTTCCATGGTAGATCATATGCTAAGACACAAAAAAAGTCTCAATAAATATAAAAATATGACAGATGTGTAGTTTCATTTCTGAAGGCAATGGCATGAGACTAGAAGTCTATACAGACACAATGAAATGAAATTAGAAATCAATTACAGAAGGAAAACTGGAAAATTCACAGATATGTAGGAATTAAAACCATTTTTTTCTACCTTAGGAAACTAAAATGACCAAACTAAAGTCAAATATATAATAGAGAAAATAAAAAATATTTGAGTAAAGAGAAATGGAATAGAAAATAGAGAAGTAATAGAGAAAGAAAATGAAACGGGAAGTAACATGGACAATTTTGACAAAATTTACAAAATTTTAACAAGACTGACTACAAAATGAAAGAGAAGATTCCAACTAATAAAATCAGAAACGAAATTGGGGATATTCCTATTTTTTTGTGAATAAAGGGTGACTGTTATAATATTGGGAAACATGAAGAATTCTGTCAGTGGTAAAATGCTGGGAATATCTGGTGAGGAATGAGGGCACTGGTATATTATAGACAAATTTTGATGAGGATTGTGCTCACATACACTATCACTATACATCTCATGTGGAAAGAGTCACTCCCATAATAGGAAAATCCTGAAGTAAAATGAGAGCACTGGCATTATACAACATATTAAATGGTCAGTGTGGGAATTGCTATAATATGTAGAATTGCCTGATGAACAATGGGTAAATGAATGTAAATTTGTAAATATATGTGTAAAATATTTACATGTCTTGTGAAGAACGGGAGGCATATTATAGTTGGAAAGTTTTGGTGATGAATGGGAACACTAGAATTTTATAATGAAAATTCCAATGAGGTTTGTGGGACCTATAATAATAAAAAAAAATCAATATTTATGGTGAATAGGTGTACTAAAATAATATTGGGAAATGCTAAAAGAAGAATGAGGATGTTGGTTTAACAAAGGGAAATTTCAAAGGAAACATGGATAACTGTTATAACATGTGGAATCTTTTGACAAAAAAAAATGATAAAATGCACCTAGAGAATCTCAACAGTAGATTGGAAATGGAAGAAAGAAAAACCAATCAACTTGAGGATAAGACAATTGAAATCATTTACTCTGAGTAAGAGAAAGAATAAAATAATGAAGAAATGTGAATGGAACCTGAAGAACTAACACCATAAAAATGGCAATATAATTATTGTGGTCATCCTAGAAAGAGAAGAATGAAAGGTGAGGAAGAATATTCTAAGAAATAATGCCTGAAAATTTCCCACTTTGAATGAAAGACATTAAGTATACACATTCAAGAAGCTAAATGAATTCCAAACAGGATAAACCTAGTAAATATTCACCAAGACATATTATATCAAACTGTTGAATGCCAAAGGTAAAGAGAGAATTCTGAAAGTTGCTAGAGAATAGTAACATGTCACATGCAAGAGAGACACAACAAGAATAAATGTAAACTTCTCATCAGAAACCAAGAAGGCAAGAAGTCAGTAGGATGAGATGTTTGAATTTCTGAAAGAAAACAATTGCCAATCAAGAATTTTATAAATGCAAAACTGTCTTTCAAAAATGAGGGACAGTTTAAGAAATTCTAAGCTAAGCAAAAGTTGAGGAAGTTTGTTGCTACTAGACCAGACCTACAAGAACTGCTAATAATATATTTTCAGGTTAAAGGGAAAGGACATGAGACAATAGATCAAAGCCACATGAGAAAACTAAATTAGTCATAAAGACATGGGTAATTATAAACACCAGTAATATTGTATTTTTAAATTTGTAACTGAAATCTTACTTCCTATATATAATAAAATGGAAATGTATGAAATATAGATATATCAATATTTTTTTATTCATTATAGCATAAAAGTGTGATAAGAACTTCATAATTTTGGGAAGGGTTAGAGAGAGGACTACAGGAATATAATTTATGTTTTGTTTTTGTTTAGTTAAGGTGATATCAAACCAAATGAAATTGTTATATATATCATCTTAAATTTAAGCTCCATGATCATCAAAATAAAAATATAGGTTACAACTATGGCAGTGGAGGATCAATGATGTGGGGTGTCAGTGATGGGGGATAAATGGGAGGAAGTTCACCTGGGCATACATATAAAGTATATAAATATGTTCACATGTGCATGGGCCACAGTGAGTGGAGATTCACACAACAACCAAAAGATTATTGAATTATTATCCTGGGGAGCGCTGCCATATTCTCTAATGGAACAGCAACAATCCCCCAAGTACAGGGCAATGACTAGTGAAGAAAATTGGTCCATTGATATGGGCCCTTGATATTGATGACTCTGCTTATGCCTTTTGCTCTTGAATCTGCAACTAAGCCTAGTATTTTAGAGTGCCTAAAGTTGCTTACTGAGAGCCTGCTTGTTGCTCAAATGTGGCCTCTCTCTAAGCCAAACTCAGTAAATAAATGCACTACCTTCTCCCCAGCAAAGGACATCACTCCCAGGGATGATCTTCCCTGGCAAGGAGGGATTACTACCAAGCACCAGCTGGTAATACAACTGGAAAAAGACCTTGAATAAAAGGGGGGAAAGGTAAAGACAAATGAGTGTATATGGCTAAGAGACTTCAAAATAATTGTGGAGTTGATCAGAGAGGTAACACTTATGCATGTCTTAGCAGGATCTCATAGATGGCCAAGGTAGGTACTAACCCAAAGAGTGAGGCTCCTGAGGGCTCTGGAGTTACCCAGGTCCTATTCTCATGGCAGATATCTCCAGAGTTTAGTTCATTGCCAGTGGGCCCTACTTTGGAGTTTGTGCTCCTGAGTGTGACAGAGTTGGACTCAGATGTGACTTTTCTACATATGCATCTTCTTTCCCTTTTATTTGAACCTATACTTGTTACTGGAGTTGGTAGGTGTATGTCCAAGAGACTTTAATCTCTGGGCTGCCCATGTGCCAGCTAAGCCCTGAGCCTCAGTGGAGTTGCTACACTTACCCTCCAGTTCATTGGACTCATCCAGGACAACTAACAAGGAGGTGAGGATAGACAATTACCACACCAAGGAACCAGGAAAGTCTACAGCTGCAAGCAAGAGAGTACCATCCATCAGCTATATAAGATTGAAGCCCACTCTCAATTAGAGGTGCAGCGGGCATCACCATCCCAGAATCTTCAGGATTGGGGAATAAAGTAGGGACTAGAGGGGACTTACTAGTATTCTAATGTAGACTTATTGTGATTCTAGCAATAGAAGAAATTATATCATTGGTGTGGAGACAGTGGCCACTGGAGGTGCTGAAGTCAGGGAGAGGAAAAAAGAGGTGTAATATGGGGGCATTTTCCAGACTTGGATTTGACCTGAGTGATATTGCAACAACAGATACAGGCCATTATATATCTTAGCATAACCTACAGAATTGTGTAGGACAGAGTATAAACTACAATGTAAACTACAATCCATGCTTAGTGGCAATGCTTCAAAATGTGTTAATCAATTGGAATGAATGTACCACACTAATGAAAGAAGTTGTTAATATGGAGAAAAGAGGGTGGTCTGGGGAGTGGGGTTTATGGGAATCCTTTATATATTTTATGTAACACTTTATGTAATCTAAGTACCTTTTAAAAATAAATTAAAAAACACATTAAAAATAAATAAATAAATAAATTGAAAATATAGGAAAATAATTCACAGAAGAAAGAAGAACTTATAAAGTGCTCACTATAAAATATCAACTAAATATAAATATTGGAAGTAATGGAAGAATTAAGGGACAAAAAGCATAAGCTTAGGAAAACCAAAAATTTAACTTCAGAAGGAATCCTGCACTATCATGTTTTTGCATGAAATGTAAATGAATTCAACATTATAGTCAAAAGGCAGAGATTTGCAAAATGGACCAAAAAGCATTACCCAACTATATTCTGTTTACAAGAGACTCACCTTATATTCAGAGGCACAAGTAATTTGAAAGTGAATGATGGGGAAAACAGCCTTGGAAATGTTTATCAAAAGAGAGTGGGATTAGATTTAAAAACCATGCAAAGAAACAGAAAGTAATGGCTCAGGCAAAAGTGAAGATTAAAGCAAAAGAGCATATCAGGGAAGCGGCTGTGGCTCAATTGCTTGGGCTCCCATTTACCCTATGGGAGGTCCTGGGTTTGATTCCCAGGGCTTCCTGGTGAAGGCAAGCTGGCCCACGCAGTGTGGTGAGCTGACGCAACAAGATGACCAAACAAAGGGAGACAAGCACACACAGAAAAATGCACAGCAAATGGACACAGCGAGCACAAGCATCAAAGGGGGATAAATAAATAAAATAAAAATAAATCTTAAAAAAAAAAGAGCATATCAATGAGGAGATAGAGACCTGAGACTTTTTAGAGAGAGATTTTTAAAATGGTACTAAATATGCTAAAAGAGATAAAGGAAAAGAACAAAGAATTTAAAAAGAACTCAGGAAAACAATAGATGATCACACAAAGAATATCAGTATAGATATGAAGATCATGAAAAGGAACAAAACAGAGCTGAAGACACAGTAACAGAAAATAAAAATTTCCTAGAGGGGTTCAACAGCAGAATGGAACTAACAGAAGAAAATATTTTTGAACTTGATAAGAAAAATAAAATCATCCAGTCTGAAGAGCAGAAGAGGAAAGAATGAATAAAAGTGAATTAAGACTGAAAAGTCACACAGCATCAAGCATACTATATATGCACTGTGGGATTCTCAGGAGAAGAAAGGGACAGAAGGACAGAGGATATTCAAAGAAATAATTCCTGAAAACTCCCCAAATTTAACAAAAGACATGAATATATTCATCCAAGATGCTTAATGAACTCCAAAAGATAAACCCTAGTAAAATAAAATTTGGACAATGAGAGAGAGGAGAAGTAGCTACATTAATACCAACTAAAGTGGGATTAAGTAAAATATTTTTAAATGGACAAGGAAGGCACAATATGCTGTTAAAAGGGTCTATGGCCCATGCTTAATGGCAAGGCCCCAGGATGTGTTTATCAATTGCAATGAATGTGCCACACTAATGAAGGATGTTTATGTGAGAGGTTGTGGGAGGTGTAGGAGGTGGGGTGTATGGGAATCCCTATATTTTTTGTGTAATATTTATGTAATCTAACTATCTTTTTAAAAAAATTAAAACATTTATAAAAAGGTCAGTTCATCAAGAAGATGTAACAATTATAAAAATATGCACCTAAAAGTAGAGCCCTTAAATAAATGAAGCAAACATTCACATTTTGAAAGGATAAATGCATCATTCAACATTAATATTAGATCCCAAAAAAGTACGTTCATTAAGAGATAATTCATCCAGACAGAAGATCAAAGAAAAAAAAATAGAGAACTTGAACAATATTATAAAACTAGACCTAATAGATATAGGGAAAAAGATATAGACACTGCAGCCACAAACAGCAAAGTAAGCATTCTTCTCAAATGCACACAGTCATTCCCTAGTATAGCCTAGATAGGTAACTGTGTTAGCAAAAGGAGTCCTGATGCAAAGTACTAGAAATCTGTGGGCTTTTATAAAAGGTATTTATTTGGGGTAAAAGCTTACAAGGCCCCAAAGAGTCCAACTCAAGGTACCATAAGAGGTATTTCTTCACCTAAGACTCCATGGGACCCAGCTTCTTCCAATCTCAGCTGTTGGATGGCAAAGGGCTCTTCTCAATTCCTGTGGGGTTTGCTACTTTATGGGCTCAGCTGCTGTTCCTCTACACAAGGATATCTGTAAACTATCAGGCTTATATCTCTTTCCAGGGCGACAGTATCCTCTGTGTATCTACTTCTGTGTGTCTCCTTGATTGAGTGTCCAGTTATATAACCCTCCAAGGAGGCAGGTACTCAACACTGCACATCCTGAGGTGTGGTTGAATGAAACCCTAATCTTGATTTAACCAATTAAACATAAAGCCTTTGAATTTAAATCAAAATGTAACACACCCAGAGCAACTGACCAGGTTATAAACATAATCTATATCTCTTTTTGGAATTCATAAAAATAAATAATTCATAAATAATATCAAACTTCTACAGAGAGCTTTTGACCAGTTGCTTGATTGTGGAAGAAGGAAGACGGAGGCTGAACCCTCACAGATATTGCCCATTATCTTGTTTCAACACACAGCAACAGAGTTTGCTGAGGAACTAACTTTCATTTGGCTTCTCTAGGGCCTTGCAAATGTAAGTTTCCACCCCAAATAAATACTCTGTTAACATCAACAGTTTTCTTGTACTTTGCATCAGCACTCCTTTGGCTGACTAAAACAGAATTTGATAATGGGTTTGGGGTGGTGCTTTTGCAATTACCAAAATCCTGTAATGGTTTTATAAATGGGTAAGGGGTACTTTTGGAAGCAATTGTGAGATGCTTGTTAAAAAAGGCCTACATTGCTTTGAAGAGACTGTTGATAGGAATATGGATGCTAAAGAAACTTTTGATGAGGACTTAGAAGTAAATGATGAAATTATTAATGGAAACTGGAAGAATGGTGATCTGTGTTTTAAAGTCACAAAGAACTTAGCAAGATTGACACTTGATGTTGTATGGAAGGCAGAAATTGAAAAGTACGAGCTTGGACATTTACCCAAGGAGATTTCCAAACTAAATGTGGAAATTGCTGCCTGATTTCTCCTTGCAACATATAGCAGAATGTTAGAGGAAAGAGATAAGCTGATAATTAAATTGTTGGGCACAAAGAAAACTGAAAGTGTTTCCAGAAATTCCAAGGCTCTGTATATCAAGCCCCCAGATTATAGTGCCCCCTTTGAGAAATTAACCAGACTTGGAATTTGTAAGTCAAAATTGAAAGTCCAGTTATCTAGGAAGGACTTGTGGAAAGTCTTATGCTCTAATGGTTTGGACCCCTACTTCCTGCATGCTAAACCAAAAAGCTTTTTGAGAAAGCTGTATGAATAAAATCACTGTCAGCTTGGATTAAAAATAACATGGAAGGAATAGGTGAAAGGGAAATGGTTTTAAAAGGAAAACCATGGAAGCCAAGGTCTGGAATTAAGATATCTCTTTGGGCCAAGAGAAGAACCTCACCCATGTGTATGGAGAGGGTGAGTTGCCTCAGCATTTGAAGAAGATGGATGTTCCATCCTGCTGTTCAGGAAGAGTTTTGTAGCTTCAGGCCACAAAGAAGATGGAACACATTCACCAAGAGTTGGGGAGATTGAAGTTAACTCCCCAGTGCTCTGAGAGTGGTGGACTTCTTCCACATAGGTCAGGGGAAGTGTGGACATCACCCCAATGGTTTTGGAGAGTGAAGCCTGGATCTCAGTTCCCACCTAGATGATTGGTGATGATGGAAACAAGAAAATGGTCATTTGTGCAAGCTTGTGGAAAGTATGGGTTCCCATGAGGCCCCAAGGAGGAAAAGAAGCCATCATCTTGAGAATGACTCTCAGATGTTGAAATCTAGTGAAGTCTGCTCAACAGGTTTTTGGAACTGAAGGGGAACAGTGACTCATTTTTCCCTTCCAATTTCTCCTTATGGTAATGCAAATGCTTATCATTCATTTGTTCTTTTGTATATTGTAAGCAGATGAATTGTTTTGTCAGTTTCAAAGGTGTACATCCTGACAGGATGTTGCCTCACGACAAAGATTATTTCTCTAAATTGAGTGTGATATGATTTTGTACTTAGCATTTTTACTATCTAAGGTTTTTTGGAATATTGTAGTATATTTCTGGAATTCAGAGGGTGGAGTGTGGCAGTTTGATATTATTTATGAATTCCAAAAAGAGGTACTGATTTTGTTTGTAAACTAGTCTGTTTCTCTGGGCATGATACCCTTTGATTTTCTTAAATTCAAAAGCTTATGTTTGCTTGATTACATCAAGTTTAGGGCTTTGATTTGAACACATCATTAGGTCATGCAGAGTTGAGACCCACCCCCGGTGCGCTGATAAATAGACTCACACTTGGAAGTAGATACATGGAGACGAACACAGAGGAAGAGAGAGAGCTCAGTAGACTGGACAGGGGCCCTGGGAGGAGAGATGAGTCTGATATTCTACAGCTGAGGTTGTGAAGAGAATAGAGGAGCTGATTCCAGAAAGAAACGAGATCTCCAGCCTACAGCTGAGATTGGAAGAAGCTTTGCCCATGTAGCCTTAAGAAGAAGCAGAAGTCTGAACCCTCACAGACATCCCCAACCATCTTCTTTCAACATGTGGCAACAGATTTTGGTAAGGAAGAAACTTTAAGTTGGACTCTTTAGGGCCCTGTAACTATAAGTTTCACCCCAAATAAATACACTTTATAAAAACCAATAGATTTATGGTACTTTACCTCAGCACCCCTTTGGCTGACTAAAACTTTGGAAAGTGTGCACCTGTGTGCACCTCCTAAGGAATATGAATGTGTTCTTCTTTTCATAGGGTGTAACATCTTAAGGTAGAGACCCACACAATAAACAATAAAATATTGAACTCCCATCCTGAGGATCTCTGCTATCTTCCCAAATAGAAGGCTAAGAACTTCTTGAGTGCATAGGCAGTGCATAATAAAAGAACAAAGACCAGGATATCAAGCCTCAATATCATTGAATGCAGCTATGTTCATTTTTCCTGAAAAATTGAAAATTAGTGATTGCCATAGGTTCCAATGGAAGGAGGAGGGGAAGAATAGGGGGAACATAGGACATTTTTATGGCATTTGAATTGTTCTGCATGATTCTGCAATGACAGATAGAGGGTATTATACTTTTCGTTAAAACCTATAAAAGTTTGTGGTGCAAAGTGTAAAGTGTAATGCATACAATTGACCATGGTTAGCAGCAATGTGTCAATATCTGTTCAATTGTATCAATGTGGCAATATGTGAATCTTTATTGAAGAGATTAATCCATTAACATTGAACAATAGTAGTGTCAAGGCAGTACTTACAATAGCTATATTTTCTTTAGGTTTATATATTTCATATTTTGCTTTTAATTCTCTTTTTATCTTTTTAGCTATTCTTACCAATAATCTTCCTTGCTACACTCTTTTCCACCCCTCTCTCTTCTGTTTTTTTCTTTTCACTGCACAGAACTCCCTTTAGTATTTCCTGGAGGGCAGGTTTCTTGTTAACAAATTCTCTTATTTTCTGTTTATGTTTTGAACTCTCCTTCATTTTTTAATGCCAGCTTTGCAAGATACAGCATTCTTGGCTTAATTTTTTTTTTCTTTTAGAATGTCAACTATGTCATACCACTGCTTTCTCACCTTCATGGTTTCAGATTACAGATCAGCACTTAATCTTATCAAGCGTCCTTTGTGTGTGTTGGATCTCTTTTCTCTTGCTGCTTTCAGTTTTCTCTCTTTGCCTTGAGCATTTGAAAATTTTATATGTCTCGTGGTAGGCAAGTTAGGTTTGATACTATTTGGTGTATGTTGCCCCTCCTGGACACGTACATATATTTCCCTCAAAAGATTTGGGAAATTTTCAGCCATTATTTCAACCAACACTGCTTCTGCCCCCTTTACTTTATCTTCTCCCTCTGGGAAGACTATTATGCATATGTTTTTTTTTGTTTCATGTTTTCATTCAATTTCCTGAACCCCTGATGAATTTTTTCTATCTTTTTATCTATCTGTCTGATTTCAGATATACTATTTTGAGGTCATTAAACTGTTCCTTGCTTGTTCAAATCTGCTGTTATGTGCTTCAAGAGTATTTTTGATTTCTTGCATTGTCCATTCATCTCATCAGAACCTTTATATTTTTATGCATATTTAGAATTTCATCAGTATGTTTCCCCAGTGTCTACTTAATATCCTTCATCTCTTCCTTCACTTCATTATGTTGATACATGATATTTATTTGGATATCATTGATTAGTTGTACCACATTGTGCATCTCTTACTGTTGTTTAGTTTGTTC
>JAQZBX010089516.1:0-12619 GCA_029593785.1 Cabassous unicinctus
ACGGAAGCCGCGAGCTCTTCTCTCAGAGCGCCAGCTAAATCAAGCATAAAATGATAGAATCACAAAGTCACAGCCGCGCAGCCCCCGGGCGAGTCGCGTTAGACCAGGGCGTCCGGTGGATGCTAAAACATTGGCCCAATACCGCCCTACAGATCACGCATGACGAGGGAAATGTCACCTTTCCAGTGGCGACGTGGCAGCCGCGGCCTTCGTGAGGGATCTTTCCGTGATGATGGGAACAGCTTCGTTAGGCTGGCTGACGTGGGCAGTGAGAAGGAAACCCACCAGCTCTGCAGTGTTGCTTCAGGAAATGTTTAACCTACGTCTAACCACAAGGAAATAACCTCGGAGCGAGGTGCATTCTCCAAGGCGTTGCTGAGAGGAGTCTATAAAGACATGGGAGCCCAAAGCAATCCACGAGGCTTGATTGAATCTGGATGAGAAAGAAGATTCAGCAGCAAACAAATTCCTGGGAGAAGCAGAGCGATTTGAATAGGAGAACGGGAGATGTACCTTCCTTCACATCTTATCACATCAGAGCTGGAGACACCTGGCTGTTACGAAGTACAGGGCCCAGCCTCACCCACAGTCTCCTGGTTCCAACATTCCATGCACCGGAGGTGATGAGGCCAGCCCGCCAAGCTCCACAGGGCAGGACGCGTGATGGCACAGGTAACAGCACAGGTGACACACAGGTGGTGACCCAGGTGATGGCACAGGTAACAATGACACAGGTGACACACCAGAGAGGGCACAGGTGGGGACCCAGGTGATGGCGCAGGTAACAATGACACAGGTGACACACCAGAGAGGGCACAGGTGGTGGCCCAGGTGATGGCGCAGGTGATGGTAGAGGTGATGACACAGGTGCTGACACAGGTGTTGACTCAGGTAATGACACAGGTGATGGAAGAGTGCAAACTTCCCCCATCCAAGACTCTCCCTAAATCCTCAGTCTGCCGAGGCTAATTACGTATGCATGTCCAAAAACCTCACGCCAAGCAGCCAACAGCGCACTGCTCCTTCTCAGGAGAGAGAAGCGTGCTGAACCCAGGGAAACAGCAAGCAGAGCCCCTCCAGGTGCGACCTCCCTCCGCCCCAAGGCTTTGGGAGGAGAAGCCCCTGCCTGGGGGGTTGAAAGGAAGTCGAGGAGGAGGAGCCTTTCAACCTCTTCAGAGGGAGTCTAAGTGATTCTGGATCTTTCCTTTCTTGACAAAAGCCTCAGAAGGAGGATCGGTGCTCAGCTCCCTCCATCATTCCCGTGTCCAGTGGAGGCTCGGAGGCAGTGCTGAGGGGTCCCAGGTCCACAGCAGAGCCTCGAGTCTTTCAGCCCCATAGGCGCTCATGCCAGCCGCCCCCGCGTACCCACCACGGAGAGGGCATAGTGAAGCCTGGCAGCCGGGGTCTCGTGCGGTGATGAACAAGCTCCGCGGGGTCTGCAGGAGCTCCAGCACGAGGCCAGTCCTTGCCGGGTCAGCTGGCGACACCACGTGCCGCCAGATCCTGCCGGGACCTTGCTGGTCAGCGCACACGGGCTGCCCGCCTCGGGGAGCCTGGCTTGACTGGCCCAGGACCTGGGCTTTTCTCACTCGGGGTTCGCCTCCCCATTGTCGTCATTCGACAAGGAGCTGGCTCCCCAGCTTTGTTCCTTCTCTTCTGGAAGTTTCCATCACTGAATTCGCGAGGAGGCTCCATGTCACCACGCCACCTGGAGGGGAAGGGAAGCACCTGTCCAGCCCTCAGGGACGAGTGGCTGATTGGCTGGTTCATTCATTCCACAGGAA
Organism: Cabassous unicinctus; assembly: GCA_029593785.1. Lineage (NCBI taxonomy): Eukaryota > Metazoa > Chordata > Mammalia > Cingulata > Chlamyphoridae > Cabassous > Cabassous unicinctus. The sequence goes on from JAQZBX010089516.1 coordinate 1,785, forward strand.
TTTGCCGGGTGTGTCCTAGAGCCCTTGGCTGCAGGCGCATCCGACATGAGTCACTGACCTTTCCCGATGCGTGGGGCAGCCTGTGGCTGCTGCCCTGGGGCATCCCCAGCCTCGCTCTGCAGGCTCCACACGCAGCCGCCTGCGGTAGGACATGTCTTTCCATTGAGGGAAAGATAAGCTACAGGAATCTTAATGTTTGCTGTCACACTCGGCAACAGGTTTGTGCTGGTGGCAGATGCCCCCGGGGCGCAGAGCGTGGGACCTGGGACCCCTCCCAGGAGCAGGCAAGCTGGCCAGGAAGAGAAGGCGAGCACAGGCACGACAACGGAGCGAGACCCCGGAGAGCCAGGAGGCCAGCTGCGGACGCCGTAGCGAGGCCGAAGGGGCCGCCACATGCCGCCGACCCCCGAGGCGTCAAACGGCATCGGGAGCCAGGCTGACTGGAGGAGGACTGGCCCTTCTTTTCAAACCTGGGCTCTACTATGCCGGCACGGATGGCGTTAAAAGCCGTCTTTCTTTTTAACCCTGATGGAAAGCTTCTCACGGCATCTAGGGGACTCGAGGCGGTGAGCTGGGGAGGGCGTCCTGGCCCGGCCAGGCATGAGATCCGCAGGCGGGTTTGAGGTCAGTCCCACGGAGCGGCAGGTGGGGCAGGCAGGGCGGGTGGGCTCCTAAAGACAGGCAGGCTCAACGCCCGGCAGGCGGCAGGGAATCGCTCGCCATCTCCTCCGGCAGCGTGGAAGGGGTATGGACCCGTCTCTGCATCCAAACGTAAAGACCGATCTTTCAGAAAATAGTCACAGGCCCTTCTTTAGAAGGGATGCTGTTAAACGGCCAGGGCCGTGCCAGCAGACCTCGTCTGCATCGTTGATAATTCCAGGTCTCATCTGCAAATAAAACCAGAAAACCTCTTAAAGCAGCACACAAATGAAGCGGCAAAGAAAAACAAGCAAAGGGAAGGCCACGCGCCCACCGACCGCCAGCCTGCATGCCGGGCCGTGGCCGGGCCGAGCCCTTTCTCGTTTGCTCTCGCTACCTCTGGCACTTTGCTCAGCAACGCGGCGAACGTTATTGAAAGCAGCGTTGGCTCATTAGCCAGAGGCCGCGGCGTCCTGCAGCAGGGGACTCTGGAGAGGAGGCTCGGCGGAGACCAGCAGAGGCCACCTGGCGACCTCTCTGCCCGCCACCGCTGTGGCCAGTGGCCGTCCCCTGCCCGGCCCCTCGGGCGTCAGGCGGCTGCGGCCCGTTTGCCTTGGCCCCCAGAAGCCCAGGCCGCGGTAACGATGGCGCCGGGGGCGCAGGGCCTCCCCCTCAGCCACTGCAGAGGCTGCCTGCGTCCTCGGCCACTTCCCCCCCTGCAAACGCTGTCCCGGCTGCAATGCCATGTTCCACACCAGCCTCAGAAAACCCGTGTGTGTGCTGTCCTTTCCATTCCTTGTGTGCTTCATGTTTTCCTAATAAAGAGCTGGGTGAGAGGCCCTGGGGGGCCTGGGTACTGATCCCCGCTTCACGCAGGTGCCCCTGACTGGCAGAGCCCAGCCCCAGCCCTCGCCGAGCCCTTCCTCTCCCTCCACCCAGCCCCCAGGCCCTCCCCGAGCTCAGCCTTGCCTCTGCCCCCAGCCCCTACAGCCCCCCGGTCGTCTCCCCTCAGCTCGCCCGTGGCCCCTGTCCTCCTCCGTGTCGCCTTCCTCTGGGCCCCTCCTCACCTGCCTGGCACTTCCCGGCTGGCAGTGCTCCCACAGGTGAACCAGCGGCACCCACAGAGCATCAGATTCGCCTCAGAAAACTGAGAACAACCCACCCAGCTCCTCCCCTCCGGCTCCTCAGCTTGTCTCCGTGCACGTGGTCTTTCTGTCAGGCCAGCGTTTTCACCCGCTCTGGTCTGAACATCGCCCCTGACCGCCACCGTCTTCCCGATCTTCCACGGTAATGCTGCAGCCAAGTTTCTCTGGAAGTCTCTGGCTGCAGGAGGGCAGCGCACCCCTGTGAGACGGGCTCCAGGGGTCGTCAGGAGGCCGGCGGTGGCGCAAGACGTAAGAGAGCGGTGGGCTGAGAGCAGCACGCGGTCTCTCGCCCAAACGGGGTCCCCGAGGAGTCGCGGCACCCCCGGGCCGCTCGCGGGGTCCTCAGCCTTGCGGGCTCCTCGCCCAGCACAGGCAGCCTCTCTGCCAGGCCCCCGGCTCTGCCATCTTCTGTGCCCGGCCACGTGTCCACACGAGTTCTTTGCCACGGAGCCGCTCCAGCCAGGAGACGCTGCTCTTACAATAGCGGGAATTGCGTGCTCCGGTCTGCTGCTCTCCTTTTCAATCCTGTATGAAACCAATTTCCTTTATCATTAAATAAAAACACTAAGCAAAGGAAAAGACGGAAGGTGGTCTCCAGTGACCACCCGGATTCAGCCTCCGCTGCTTCAGCCCTCGCTCCGTGGAGCTGGAGCGGACTAACAAATTGGGGAAAGGCTCCCTCCAGAAAGCATGGATGAGACGAACGTCACGTCGGGCGTGGCAAGCGCCGTTTGGTGGGACGGGTGCAGGGACTGCGCTCTGCTCTCTGGGGAGGCGGTGTGCGCCGTCGGAGCTTAGCAGCCGGCACCCCCAGGGCACTGCCTCTGTGCCACGGCTGGAGCAGGCGAAGCAGCCGGCAGCGGCTCTGTTTCGTGGCTGAGGGAGTTTGGGGTGGTCTTCTGAGGGGTGGGAAATGGGAGACAATGAAAAGAAAAGGCTTGTGCCCTGAACCTTGGAGGCTTGTAAGCGTATTTATGAACACGGGAGAAGAAAAACTTCTCAACTGAGCATCGGCTGCTACTTAGAACTTAACTTGTTCTCTTTGTGGTCATAGAGAACCCTACTGGAAGGGAGACGTTTCCCCCACTTCCTGGTTATCCTGGAAAAACGCTGGGGGCATTCCTGGGACTCCATCACTCTCCTCACTAGCTCATGAGCGAATGGATATGTGCTTATCTAAGAGAGCTTGACTGTCAATGTTTTGCTAAATATCGATGAGGTAACAGTTTTTCCAAAAGAAAAAAAAAGAATCCTTCGGCTGTGGCCGAGCCTTTGGACTGCGCCTTTGGGGGATGCTGCGGCACTTGTTTGTGCGTGGATCCAGGCTCACAGGCCATTCCGTCTGGGAGTTTCCTAACTCCGCCATGGTGAGCAGGGGCTCAGACCCTGCCCAGGGCTGGGGTTAAGAGACTGTGACCTGCCTGGAGGATGGCTGGGGTTGGCCTTGGGCTACAGAGCCAGGGATGGAAGGAGATGCATGCCTTCCTTCATTTGCTCATTCATTCATTCAACAGCAGATGGGGTCATGGAGAGTAGGATGTATCCTGGGCTCAAACCATGAAAAATGCAGACATAGGCATTTGCCTGCATGGAATTTACAAATTTGAGTGGGTAGTAATTAACTAATAATTACAAAAAGCAAATCTAGAACCATAAACAATGTGGAAAAAGTTAGAGGCAAATCCAAAGAGATCAGATTCCTGAAGTGATGGGAAGTTGGAGATGGAGAACTTGGGAAATGGAGTGAGCTCTGTAGGGCAGGGTGGGAAGGGACTGCTGTGGCCTGGGAATGTGGGCCGGGATTTGGGGAATTGGTGGGCACTCCAAGAAGCCGATCGTCCTTTTACAGGGAGAGCCATGATCACCTCTCAAATCTCCAGCTCTCGTCTTGAAGGATGATGAGATCTAGGGGTAGGTAGCCAGGCTTAGAACACTTAAAGCCGAACTGTGAGGGCTCATCTCTACCAATGTTCAAAACAAGGACATGAGCTAGAAAAAAGAGAGAGAAAAAACGATGGTCCGTTCACTGGGACCCATGGGAGAGGCTGTTCTGGGCAGGGAGCCTGGACCCCTCTCCTGGGTCCTGGGTGCTTTACAGGGCTCCAGGGGGTCAGAGCTGCCTGCCAGCCCACAGCTCCTGACGTTGAGACTGGCTAGAAATGCCCACACTGCCTCTGAAGCTCTCAGCAATGCTCAGTGGGAATTTCTGGGGCGTTTGGAAGGGCACACATGCACGGCTCCCTCTCTTCCCTTCTTAGCCACTGACCTCCCCAGGGGTCCTGCAGGGGCACCTGCTGCTCTTTTTCCCTAACCCCACTGACCCTGGATGTCAAGGGGTATCCTGCCCCAATCATCCCCTTCATGTCTCTCTGCTTGGATTTAAGATAAGTGAGGGGAAAATGGCTGGTGTCCTAAAAGTGAGGGAAGGAGCCTTCGTGGAGAGCTGGGTTCTAGACTTAAGACCCTGGTGATAGATCATACAGACCAACTCACTCCTTTCCTATAGCAGCCACCTCGGGGCTCTGGGCCAAGCACGACTAGTGGCCAAAGCATGCAAGAATGGCTGTGCACTGGGCATGAGACAGAGTTGAGCACACGTATGAATGTATGAACATCTGACTATTTCTTCCAGAGAAGGGAGCTCCCTGTGCCTCTTTCTATGTTACAACACTGGGAGGCCTTGCCAGCCTTTGATGGGCTCTCAGTCACTCACTTGGCCATCTGTATGTTCTTTCTGCATGGTAGGAAGGGGGCTCTGTGTTCAGACCTTCTGGGCTCACATTCTGTCTCAGATTCTTCCTGGCCATGTGACTAGGGCCAATTACTTATCCTCCCTAAGCCTCCATTTTCCCTTCTATAAAAGATTAAATGAACTCATCTGTATGAACACAGAGCAAGCCTGTTATTATTGTTACCACCACCACCACCATCATGACCACCATCACCATCACGACCACCATCACCATCATCATCTCCATCATCATCATCTCCATCTCCATCACCATCACCACCACCACCACTAACATTATCATCAACATCACCATCACCCCATCACCATCACCCCATCACCATCACCATCACCACCATCACCATCACGATCTTTGCCATCGTCTTCATCACCACCATCACCACCATCACTATCAAGACCACCATCACCATCATCACCACCACCACCATCACCATCACCATCATTACCACCATCACCATCACCATCATCACCATCACTATCACGACCACCATCACCATCACCATCACGACCACCATCACCATCATCATCTCCATCAACATCATCTCAATCTCCATCACCATCATCTCCATCACCACCACCATCACCATCACCATCACCACCATCACCACCACCACCACCATCACCATCACCATCATGACCACCATCACCATCATCACCACCACCACCACCACAATCACCATCACTGTCACCACCACCATCACCATCACCATCATCACCATCACCATCACCATCACCATCACCATCATCATGACTATCATCATTCCCATCACCACCATCATCCCCATCACCATGACTATTGCAGGCCCTGTAGTACGAGGGTGACAGAGACCAGCTGAGTCTGAGGGGTGCACTGATCCTCACTGCATAGCAGAGTAGGTGAGCCCAATGTCCTCACAGCCCCCTGAAACTGTAGGTCATCCACATCTTCCACAGCTGCTAACTGTGCTGCCCTGGCCCTCCTGCACCTGTCCCTGTCCATGTGTGGACGAGCTTGTCAAATAGCCTGCACCACATTTATATAGTATTGCTGGGGTTCACCCCCTTTGCCTCCCCAGCCTCACCAATTCTGGAGATTCCAACTCTTTAATTCCCAAAGCACATGTAGATGTGTTCCTTGTTTCAATGAGAAGAGACAAGTACCTGGGATGTGTATGGTTGAAGCCACACTGTTGCCTGAACCTGCACATCCATGACAGAAGCCCCACCTCTGGGCTTGAAAAGATTCTGGGGAAGGGCTCCATGGAGAGCATTTGGGCTCCAGAGTGTGTCCCTATCTCTCCATGTGATGATGACTAAAGGGCGCCTTCCCTGGGGCACCCATCTGGGCCATGACAGCAGCTGCCAGGTCTCACCGGTCCGTTTTCTCACAGCTCTGGAGGAAATCAGTTCACCTGAAATTTGGTGCAGAGAACGTAGGACTGTTATGGACCAAGCAACTCATGCAGGTGACTTGAGCATAAAATTATAAACATCTGCCTGAGCCCTGCACCAGCCATGGCAGGGAGACTCCCTGGCTCTCCCCACCCAGTTTTCCCTTCGCCTAATTCTGTGTCTCCTCGTGGTTGGCTCCTGCATCTCACACAGCTTCTGGTCTGGCCCAACTTCCCTTATTCAGAGCAAAGTTTGGACAGTTCTCTGGCTCTCTGTTTGTGTTTGCTCCAAGTTTCATCACTCCTTACATGAGACCCCCCATCACCTATACTTCTGCAGTTCTGACTCTTTCTGCACCCCCGTGCTATCACATAATGCTGCCCAAAGGCATTGCCAATACCTTCTGCAAAATGTCTTCTAGAGGGAAGCAGATGTGGCTCAAGCGATTGAGCTCCCGCCTACCACATGGGAGGTCCCGGGTTTGGTTCCCGACGTCTCCTAAAGAAGACGAGCAAGACAGTGAGCTGACATGACAGGTTGGCGTGGAGAGCTGACACAACAAGATGCTCCAACAAGAGACACAAGGAAGGAAAACATAATGAGAGACACAACAAAGCAGGGAGTGGAGGGGCTCAAGCGATTAGGTGCCTCCCTCCCACATGGGAGGTCCCGGGTTCGTTTCCCGGTGCCTCCTAAAAAAAAGCAGACCAGCACACAACAGACAGCAAATGCACGACAACGAGGGGGTGGGAAGGAATAAGTAAATAAAATAGATCTTTTTTAAAAAGTGTCTTCTAGAATGATTTCTGTGGCTGCTGTGGGAGAAGAGGTTCTGAAGGCAGGCCCAGCCCCCGCCTTACACAGGGACATAAGTGACAGGGTGGCCTGGGGGCCTGGGAGATGCTCCGGCATGATTCAGGTCCTCTCTTCCCATTACCCCAGACTCCCTCCACCCGTCATCTCCTGACATCTTAAAAGCTTTCCCTTGCTGCCTTCCTGTTTTCCTTTTTCCCCATTTATTGACATAATTTGTTCTTCACTCGCTCTGCTTCATAATCTCCATATTAAATTCACCTGGAGTTGTTTAAAAACACATAAAGATGCCCAAGCCCTGCCCCGAGGAGCCAGAAGTTATGGCCCTGAGTGGGAGATGGTGCGATGGCCACTGAAGTCTCCCCAGGTGATCCTAGAGCAGGAGCCAGCCCCTCCCCACCTGGGCTCCGCCATCTACCACCAGGACCTGCCTCGGTCAGTCTACACCCGCAGAAAGCACCTGGGCCTCCCCGGCGATTGCCCCCGGGGTGCCCTCTCTGGACGCCTTGGCTCTTTCTGGAAGCCTGGACCCCATTTCTGCTTGCAGCTGAGCTGGAGGACCTCGCCCAGGTTTCCATGCAATGAGGTTCTCCAAATGCAGAGGAAGGGAGGGTGGTTTTAATCCAAGATAATAAATCATTTCGTGCTACAGGTTTTACAAGCCTCTGTTGGTTGTCACTGAGAAAAATTTGATCAAACAGTGTCATCCAGTGGGGAAAGGAGATGGCAATTCCCAGGAGAACAGCCAACTGCGCTTGGCATGTCTTAGCTGCGTTGGAAAATCAGCTCGTTTAAACTCCAAAGGGGCGCCTCCAACGTGCGCGTTTTCCTACATCAGGCAACTCTCCCGAGGGAGCACGGGATTGGAGAACCCCACGCCTGCTCCCCAGCCACCCCTTCTCTGCCTGCTTTACAAGCACCATCTGAACCACCGTCAGCCCCTGACAGCGGCTTCAGCCCCTGCTATCTTTCCCGAACAATAGCGACAACACTCAGTTCAGCCAGCGCGTGCGTGTCGAACGGAAACGCAGGTGACTGAGCTCCGGAGCCCTCGCTCTTCATGGGTTAACAGTGCGAGCCCCGCTGCGTCTCGTTCTGGGCTCACCCAGCTCCACCCAAAGCCCGTTGACTTCAGAAAGCGACGTGGAAGAGGGTGAATTCTTTCTGGCTCAAAGCAATCCTTAACATAACCTGGGGGCTGGAGAGCAGTGGTTTAGGGGGTAGATGAGGATAGTGGTGAACGACGCAAATGCAAGAGTGCTCTTCTGCTACAAGGTGTTAAGAATGTGGTACATGGGAAAATGTGACTCAGGTAATTTATAGACTCTAGTCTACAAGGCTGTAATATTTTTGTAGCAAAAGCAAATAAGGTACTATTTCAATGCTAAAGGTCAAAAAAAAACTGGGTTTGGTTTTGTGAGATATGGCTATGGTCAAGCATTGCTTTCCCTTCAATTTCTTCATTGACAAGGAGAGTGTGGCCATGCCATTTAACCAATCTGTGCACATGTGCTTATCTTCCGGAACGCTGGAGAAGGAATTGACCGTGTTTTTAGGATTAAATAAGATAAAAGTGCCTGGACAGAAGTGTTTAAAGCAATGCTTCTATAATTTGTTAAGCTGCCTTTGCCTGTTATTTTTATTTTTTGAAGTTGAAATAAAGTTTACTAATTAAAAAAAAAAAAGATTCCTCAACGTGGATGGCCAGGGCAGCCGGCCTTGCAGGGAGAGGAGGCACACACACTCAGACACGCCGTTTCCATCCAAGCCGGGGTCAGCGTCTGGGGCCGTGAACGGGCCGCTCTGCAGAAGTGGGTCTCGGGCGTGAATCCGGGGCAGCTGGGAATGGCGTTGTCATGACCCAGTCTCTAAGGCAGAACACAAAGTAACAGGAGGCTTCCAGGGCTCCCCAGGCACGCGGGCGACGGGCTGGCGTGGACGCAGGCGGAGGGAGGCTCACGGGACTGCAGCGCTGGGTGAGCTCGGTGGAGCCGCTTTCCTTTTTGGGACTCTACTTCCCTCTCCGTTCAATCAAGCGGCCGGTCAGGGTGACCCCGTGGCTCCTTCCCGCTCTGGCTTTTCTGATCTTAATTGTGTTATTGACCACTTGTGACTCAGGTCACCTCGCCCTGTTTGCGGACTCACGGCGTTGGCTATCGATCTTTCCATTACTCTCCCCTTGTCAAAAGCAAACGGGCCAATGTGACTTTCGTTTAGCATGCGACAAGCCACACCGTATAGCTCACTTACAAGCACCCTTAAGACGAACCGATAACCTTCCAGAACACCGGCCGAGCGGCGGAGGGGCACTTGGTCGCCACCCAGAGCCCAGGTCTGCGTCGTCCGGCTTGTCCTTGTTGGCATCTGCCTCAAGGGCATCGCGCTCCGAGTGCACGCTCTGTGGGTCCTGCCCCCTTCACGTAACATGATGCCATGCGTTTTCCCGGATATTTTTTTGTTGTTAAGACATGTTAATAAACTAGAAGGCACCGTGCGATTGAGTGGAAAATGGGTGCCATGGCTGCACCCAAACTCCTGGGCAAGCTGCGTGAGCCCCGCCCCCTCGGGGACCACTGCCCAGTCTGGCCTGGACTTTCCCATTGTCAACACTGAATTTCCTGCGCCCCTGGAACCTCCTAAGTCCCAGGCAAGGCAGGAAGATGGTCGTCTCACCCCATTCCCAGTCGCCTTAAACTCGTGACTCTGCAAGCGAGGTATATGCCAGGGACACGCCTTCCAGGCGCCACGGTCTACCTGTCCTCCTGGCTGCTCAGCTCTCGTCCTGGGCTTTGGCTCAGCAGCCCAGATGGCTCAGCCTCCTGCAACGAGGCATCCACGCAGCTACGGGGCCAGGGGTGGGAAAGGCGTGTGCTCATTACAGCTGCTGTGACAAGTTTCCATGAATAGGGAAAACAGGACTTTACTGTCTCTGAGCTCGGGGAGAGAGAAGGCCCAAGCCAAGGAGTCAGCAGGGCCGCGACTCCGCCGCCGTCTGTGGGGAGACCCCAGCGTCTGCGGTCGCAGCCGTCCTTGGCGTGCCTTGGCTCTGTCGTCACGCGGCCGTCTCCCCTGTCCGTCTTTGTGTCCTCTCAGGCATATTGGATTAGGGACCCAGGCCACCTCATTTTAACCTGAGTCCACCTCAGCGACTCTATTTCCACTGAAGGTCCCACTTACTGGTACCGAGTGGTAGAATTTGACTGTCATTTTGGGGAGGACAGTTCAACCCCAAATAGCAGAGTTGCCTTTTCCCTAAGTAACTGCAGCCTCATCAAAGTGCACCGTGTGTTCGCTGCCATGGAGACGGGTCCCCAGCAGCTGGTGGTCCTTTCCTCTGCCCGAGAAACCGAGAGGAAGGGGGAGGGCCGAGGGCAGGCCAACGTGGCGGGCTCGCCACTGGCAGCACCGGGCAGCCGTCAGGCGGAATCGGTGCTCTCGAGGCCTCTCGCCAGCTGACGTGCGCCGAAGGGCAGCCACACCGTGCTGGGGCCGGGTGACCGGGCCCCGCTGGTAGCAGCCGAGCTCTGGGAAGTACCTGGCGTGAGTCTCCACCGCCTGCGCTGGGAGCGTTTCCTCTTGAGCCGTGTCTCAGGTCGTGCCTAACTCAGCGTCCAGAGTCCTTTGCAAAGTGGCTCTTTGGGGTTTGATCAGCGTGTGGTGTGGGAAAGCTGCGCTGTTGTCTGATAAGTTTATCAGGTGTGGCACTGCACTGCTGGCTATGAGACATCAGTGGTTGCTTGGTAACCAAGATTGTCCGTCAGCTCCCAGACCTCCACGGCTGCAGAGCTAGTTTCTTAGGAGCCACAGCCGAGCTGCTGCACGAAGCTGAGGAAACCTGGAAGTACAGCAACTCAGGGGCCTGAGGCAGGCTCAATCCTCATTCCAAGTTGTCCCATTTAGGAAAAAATCAGGTTGACCCCCACGCCTGTGATATGCAGCTCAGTTTCAGGAGCCAAATGCGGCAGAAGCAGTTTGGGGCTCATGGTTGCCTGAAAAGCCCCTAAGGGAGGACCAGACTCGCCTGAACATGCCCGTCCCGTGCCCGTCCAGTGCCCGTCCTGTGCCCGTCCTGTGCCCATCCAGTGCCCATCCAGTGCCCGTCCTGTGCCCGTCCCGTG
>JAQZBX010089517.1:0-12618 GCA_029593785.1 Cabassous unicinctus
CCCAGGTCAGGCCGGAGAAGAGTTACAGGTGGGACTGAGCCCAGCCTTCAGACACTGGGCAGAAACTACGGCTAAAGGTTAAGGAATTCTGCAGTTTGCAGATTTAGACAAAATTATGGTCAGATTTTATGGGTCCATCCCAAATATGTTAATTGAGCTTACAATCAGCTAACTGGGGCATGCTTTATTTTTCACCTCCTGGTCCTGGCAAAAGCTCCTGGCAAGTTTTTCCACTTGAATTGTACCGTGGAAGAATAGTAATGTCAATTGTATAGGGAAGCGGAAAGTTATTCTGTAGTGGAAAGTGTTGCCACAACCACCCTTTTTAGAGTTGAGTGCTTCATTTAAATAGCCCTCATTGTCAAATTGTTCTTGTGACAAATGGAAAAATGCAGTATGTATAATTTCTTTAAAAAAAGCCCCAAGTCCTTTGGCCTTAAACTTTGGAGATTATCCTGTGAGCCTGATTTAATCACAAGAGCCCTTGAAAAGGTAGAAGAGGAAGGCAGAATGGGAAGTTAGGGTGATTCAAAGTGTGAGAAAGATGTGATGTGCCATTGATGACTTTGAAGATGGAGGGAGCTAAGTGCTAAAGAATGTGGGCATCCTCTAGAAACTGAGAACAAACCCCAGCCAATAACCAGCAAGGAAATGAGGACCTAAGTCTTAACAGCTGTAAGACTGGATTCTGCCAACAACATAAATAGGCAAATTATCCCCAATCATCCAGGTCAGAGCTTTGGCCTGTGAGATGTTAAAGAGAAGACCCAGGACTTCTGGACTTCTGATCCATAGACTAAGAGCTAGTACATGTGTTGGGAGGCAGGCATATAAACCAAGGAATCCCAATGATTGCTGGCAGCCAGCACCAGAATGCTACAGACTCTGGGAGAAAGCAAGTCTTGCTGATAGCTTTGACTTTGGACTTCCTCTAGCCGCAAATCCATGAGCCAATAAAACCCTGTAGTTAAGCCAAAACCAGTTTTTGGTATTTGTGATAGCAGCTCCAGCAAACTAAGACAATTCCTTTTCATTATTTGTCATGGATCCTATTGATCAAAAGGAAGGCATATAAAAACTCAAACAAAGGTATTTCTATGTCATTATCTAGAGACACTAAAGCAGATTTCCTCTGGGTGTTCACAGTTTTAAATAAGCCAGTTCAAAGGTGGCTTGATATACTTCCTTATGTTTCTCACACTCTCTAATGTAACTAAATATGTGAGTACAGTTTAAATTCTGTAGTATTTTTATGATGTGAAGTTATTGAGCCTATAGTTTTCATTTTGATAACAAATGTCCAATTCTTCTAATTTCTCTTTCAAGTTTATTTTAATTTTATCCTTTAAGCATCTGTATCATATTGAAATCCTTTGGAATGGCATTTATAAAGGTTCTTTTGGAGGCAATTTAGCGTAGTGATGAATATAGAAAATTCTCTTTATGTTTGAAATTCAGCTTCACCACTTGGTAGCTGCATGACCTTGGGCAAGTTACTGCTTTTCCTTGGTTCCCAAATTACCTCCTCTGTAAAGAGGTGTTAATCATCAGCCTACTTCAGTATTGTTGAGGGGATTAAATGAGTTAATACATGGTAAGCACTTAGAACAGGGCCTGACATCGTAAGAATTACAAGAGTCTCTGATGTTGTCATTTAACTTTGCATGTTATTTTAGTTTGCTTGGCTACTCAACCACATACCATGTAATAGGTTGGTTTAAACAATGGAAATTTATTGGCTTATAGTTTTGATGCTGAGAGAAAGTCTAAATCAAGGCATCATCAAGGCAATGCTTTCTCCCTGAAGGCTGGTATTCTAGAACTGGCTGCCAGCAATCCACAGTACTTATTTTATCACATGGCAAGGCACATGGCCGTGTCTCCTGGTATCTTCCTTCTCTTCTGAGTCTGTTAATATCAGCTTCTGGCTGCTTCCTCTGTGGCCTTTTCTCTGTCTGAATTTCATTATCTTATAAAGGACTCCACTAATAGGATTAAGACCCAGTCTGACTGGGCTGAGCCACATGTTAATTGAAGTAACCTCATCAAAAGGTCCTTCTTACAATGGGTTCACACCCACAGGAATGGATTAAGTTTAAGAATATGCTTTTCTGGGGTGCATACAGCTTCAAAGCACCACACATGCCCATATTCAAATACTAAATATTGTCTTTATGTAGGATCTAAGCAGCTAAATGTATTCCTTTGGTTGAATGCCATGATATTTCATTTTTACCCTCTCTGATGGTAACATAATCTGAATGATCTCTTTTTAATGTTTTAGTGTCTTTAAGCACCCATATTTCCAAGGACATTTTTAAATTGAAAATCCTTCTTTCTCTTAGAAGAAGATGAGCTTTTCTAGAAATAAAATAAAAATAAAATAAAATAGTCGAATTCAAGGTCTGTATCAGCGACATTCCATTGGGAGGCTAATGTGTAGTTAGTGTTCTCTGCAGACTGACAGCACTTCCAATATTCACTCATGAGTCTCTTCTAAATCACTGCTGAAAGGTACAGTTGAGGATCATATGCACGTTAGACCAGTGAACTGGAATATATAAGATTATTTTTGGATTCACTTTTCTAGGATTGAAAGGATAATGCACCAGTGCCACCTAGTTGTCCAAATACAATGTGCTATTCATTGATTCATAAAGTGAATTGTACTACCATAACAACTGGGAATGTAAAATTTTCATTTCTCTTAACATTGACATAGCCCCTCTACTTATTTTACCAAATACTCATTTTCTTCAAATGATAGAAGTGATCAATTCAGGGTTTAATTTAAGGTAACTATTCCTCATGTTTATTTTATTTATACAAAAGAGTCATCAAACTAAACCTACTAATTTTCAATATATTTTAAAATTTTTGCCTGTATCTGAATTATTTAACATATATTACTATATTTCCCGTAGAATTTCAAGCTTTAGAATGTAAAACATATGCTTTCTATTAAAATTAAGACAGTAAATGGGATACCTGGTAGGTGAAATAATACGTTGCATTACCTGCTGCTTCAGTATAAAAATGTGTGTTTCTGCAATAAGGTACAGTCATAGTAACGCTCGAGATTTTTTACACAGCCTGAGGAAAGTTTAGAAGTGGGGTTGGAGGCCTGGGACCAAGTAACTGGGACGTGTTCTTGAAGTAAGTTGATTCAGTTGGGCAGGAGGGCATCTAGTTCTGTCAGTCTAGACTGAAAAAAATGCCTGAGGAGATAGGTCTGGGAGCTGCGCTGGAGGAAGCTGGAGCTAAGATTTAGGAACTACTAGGTGAGAGAGGGCCCCAGGCAGTTAGGCTCAGAGCTACACAGGGTTCCAGTGTTGACTAGACAAGCTGTGAGTCGTCGGGGCATCCCAGGCAAGGCTAAGTGCACAGCAGTAAATCTTGTCTATGTTGTCACAGTATCCTATGGCTTGTCTAGTTTTAGGATGAAGAGACTCAAAACAATGCAACTGATGCGTCATAATCCTGTCTGCTCATGCTGGCAGAGTCCTCCCAAGGGTCCCCTTTGCGACCAGCCCTCGCCTTCCTTTCTCTGCTGAAGGGGCTGGGAAATCATTGCCCCTGTGGGGCTCAGCACTGGCCAACGGTGCTGCCGTGCAGAGGCTTTGGCAACCAGAAATGTGAAATATATAACAAACAATATGGGGTGAAGGGTTAGAGACACATCAACTCAGAAAGAAAGATATGGTGTTGATTCCCTTTTCTCTTGGGAAGGTTTTGGTCAGCACCTTTCCACCAAGTTGAGAAGGACAGTCAGTCACACTATGTTTGCCTCCCTGCAACCATCTTTTGCTCTATTGCCCCTTACCAAGCCCAGGTTGTCACATCTCTGGGACATCCTCGGAACTTTCAAATGCCAGCTTTGCTCCTCCTGCTTCCCTCTTGCTAGGGCTCATCTCACTGTCTTACGGGACTGCAGCTTAACTTTAGCATACTCTCCTCAGCAACAGCAGATCTTCTCCCATGCAACATTTGTTTAAAGATACAAGACACTACTACATGTAGATAATTGTGCAGTTTCTGAAATTTAAGCAAAATCAAAACTCTTCAGTGATAAAAAAAAATGACAGCGTACTTAAATGCAGGTATAGATATTACATATAAAAATACAAACATTATATATATTTCTGTAAATTTTAGCTGGTCCTTTTAGCCCCAGTAAAAAAAAAAAATTGGCTCTATTTGACCTTGAAGAAGATAAGTAGCATCTTTAAGCCTCTGCAACAATGTAGGAATTAGGTTTTGATGCCCTCTCAGCATTCCATGTCTCTTTCATGTCTGCCTTTCACTGATAACTAACAGTTCACAAGTGGTAGGAGAGAAGGAAGGAAAACTGACATGCCACTTCTCAGCTAGCTTTCTTCCTTCTATAAAGCATGGTGATACTTAGATTAAAGTAATATAATTTCTCTCCTTCCTTCTCTCCATTCTTCCTTTCTTCCTTCCTCTTCCTTCTTTTCTTCTTCCTTTCTCCCTTTCTTTTTTATTTGCTCTTGTCCACTTTACTTACCAAAGATACAGACATGTGTCTGGACCTCTCAAAGCTTCCCTTCTTTGCCAGAAAAGGCAAATTAAAGGCTTAGAAAAAGTAAAAAAAAAAATCACAAAGACTACTTTAAATCAATAATAACATTTAAAAATCACTGTTCTAATAAAAAAGTGCCTTAGTGGTGTGAAAGTAATTTAAAAAATAGGAAACATTTTAAGCTTATAAGAAATCTGAGTCTTTCCTCTAAAATAGCAAAAGCCTAAAAAGATAGGTAGCAGTTCTTACGTCTTCAAGGTACTAAACCCTTTTATTAACATCATACTTACGTATTTAGCATAAGTTTAAAGTCCATTTTGAATCCATTTTGTCAATCTACTGAGATGTTTTCCACAAACCTCTGTAGGCCTTGGATTCTATACTATAAAGATGGAGACTGTCACATGATTAAACTGAAATAACTACATTCAGGATTACTGCTTCCCCTTAAAGGATGCCTTAAAATCCAATTTGACTAGAGATTAAAAACAGAGAACCTATTTAAATGTATAGACCTCGCTTAAGAGTCTGCAATCAAATCCAAGCAAGTTAATACTCGAATACATAACTGCAGCATATATAATGTTAAGTACTCATTGAGATAAACATAATTATGGGAAGAAATTAAAGCAAAATATTATTGAAATCAACTGGCCATTATTTTTCCCTAGCACAATAACTTGAGTGCTTTGCATTCAGTATCTGTGGTGGAGAGTACTAAATGATCACCAAAACTGTTACCTCTAATTCCTAGACATACAGCCTAAATTATATTTTCCATTCTCCTTTGCAGTAAGGTGCAATAATGAATTGTGAGTGGAAATAATGTATAACTTTTCCCGACCTGACTCATTAAAACAAACAACCTCAGTACTCTTTTCCCCACGGACTGATTGATGCAAAAAGCATGGGAACCTTGAAAGTCCTGTGTTAAAGACGGCTGAGCTGCAGTTTGGATGGAAAGAGCCTGGATCCCTGAATTACCACATGGAGGGGAGTCACTTTAAGGCCAAGAACAGTTGTTTTGGATTTCACTTCTATTTTGTTAAGCTACTGAGATTTGGGAACTTATCTTTTCAGAAGCTAGTGATTCCAACTCAGAAATTGTTGCCTCAAAGTGTTGAACCATCCAAAAGTATTTCATCACTTAAGTGACTGCTGTGTATCTCCCACTCTTTCCTTTGTTGTTTCCTCTTTTCTTGCCTCAGCATTTTATATTACATGTTGGGGCAGGACAGGTAATCTACGTTTTTAGTTCATAGGTCTCTGAACCACAACAACCAATTATAAAGTGGCAAATTATATGCCTAGAGAGGTCAGGGTGATAAGACAGGGAATTTAGGCATTGCAAGTATTTTTTAAATGGTGAGGACTATGATGGGCTATGGCGTGAGTGCCTTCTGCCACTACTCAGCTTCTGCAGATGTTTTGCTATGTAGACACAGTTCTGACAGAATCTTTTATTTTATTTTTTTTTAAGAGAATACAGAAATCTAGAGTTTTATACAATCTTCTATTGAAATTTAAAATGTAATTTTGTTGGCTAAGAAATGTAATTGTGTATAGTCAAATGTGGCCTATGAGCCATACTTTTGCTTTCTTTGCTATAGCTTACTTATGACTAATTCAACAGACAATGTCAAAATAAGATGATAATGACTAATTGGTTGTTGTAAAGTAAAAGGCCTGTAAGAATGCCATTGAGTTTGTTAGGTGATATAAATTTTAACAGTGAGTTCTCATACAAATATTTCAAAAATAAATCTAGATATTCTACAAAGAAGAGTATTCTTAATTTGTGAGGATGTTGTGTATACAGTGTCAAATTTGAAGTCATGTTACTTTTTATTTTGTTTTATTATTTTTTAAACCATGGATCAAAAATCAACAAAACACTGAAAGTTGAGATTCTTGAGATCTGAGTTTACAAGAAGTAGAAAGGCTTCTTTCTTTATCATCTGCGTAATCTGCATTAGCACTATCATTAGGCTGGAAACAAGTCTGCCAAGATGATTGTTTGGTTCTCTCATCTTGAAAGTGAATCTTGTTAATGAAGCAGTGACTGACATTTACAATACATTTTAAATCAATAATTATCTGAGTTTATAACTGTGGCATCTAATGACATGACATTATTTTGACAGCGGAGTTTTGAGTAGTTTTTAAAGAAATAAAATAAACAACAGTCTGACAAAAAACACACAGAAATTTTAAGATGGGAGAATAAAAACACTAGGAAAGATCAACATTGTAATGTATATTTCTATCAAAAAGAGCACTAATAGAACCCATTCAGATTGACTGTTTTTAAAATCCCTGTTGTACATTCTGTCACTGTCCTTTAAATACATATGAGTTTTCCACAAAATGACAATCTATTGATAAGAAAATAAGAGCAGATGACAGCAGTAAGCCAATTCTCTCTACTTGCTATTCTCCACATTTTTTTGTTTTACCTTCAAAATCAAAGAAAAAGGCTAAAATTATTTAAATTGCATCTTTATCAGTAATAGTGTAAAAATATCGGCAAATGAAATCAGCTGCAACTATGATGTTTTATTTACTGTTTTACTCAATTTATGGTTTTTTTTCTAAATTAGCCATTTTGGTCAGAAAGCCTATAGACAATAGATAAAATTAAGTTTTTATTTTCCTTTCAGTCCATGTTCTATCTGAAGCTATTTAAAAACACCAATTTGCATGTTTTGTGAAGGGCATCGGAAACATTTGGAGAGATGGTCTGTAAAGCAGAGAAGCATAATGAATACCAAATAATTATTCTAACTCTCTGGGTATATTACTAGTTCACAACACTTAAATATGAAAATGAAACTTTAAATTTCCACAGGTCTTTTAGTTTATGCTCCACACCTAGCCTTCAGGTCGACAACAGAGCTATTTTTACAGCAGTAGAGGAAATCCACACTAACTACCTGGTTTTTCCACTGGAAATAAGAAAATCCAACAGAAAATTGCCAGGCATATGAGAAACAAGCAAAATGAAAGAGAATACCAAGATTAAAAAAAAAAAAAAATGTTGCAAAGAGAAACACTGGAATAGATATTTCTTAGAATAGACAGAACATTTAAAAATCCTCAAAAATCCTGACTGGCTGCTCCTACTTGGGTCATTTTACTCTGCTTTACTTCTAAATATTGGAGTCCCTCAGGCTTGGTCCTAGACCCTTCTCTTCTATTCTTTCTATATATCTTTACCTAGGTTATCTCATCCAGTCCTATGGCATCCGCATCTATATGCCGATTACTCTTAAGTGCCTATCTTCGCTTTTGATTCCTCCTCTGACACATAGACTCATATATCTAACTGCCTACATCACATATCCATTTAGACATCTTAAGATTATTTCAAATTTCACATGTCTCTCACTGTCCCCGATCTGCTTTTCCTCAGTGCTTCCCCTATCTATAAACGCCCTGGACCAATTACTGAAGCCATAGCATTTGTCATCCTTACTGCTCTCTATCCCTTATCTCCCACATCAGACCCATCTTGCTGATTCCCCAGTCTGGAAGATTCTTCCTTCAAATCTTGCCATGGTTGGCTTCTTCTGATTTCTCATGACTCAACTACTATGTTACCATTTTAAATGACATCTTCCACAACGACTCAACCTAAAAGTGTCCATCTTCCAGTCACTGTTTTTTTTATTGAACAATGTTTTTTTTCCCCCTTTATACAGAAATTGCTATCCACTTTTCATGTTTTTATATATTTTGTTTACTTACAATTAGAAAGTTTAAAGGAAAAAATGGTATAAGAATATCACAGTCCAAATATGGAGCAAATGAGAATGTGGCATGCATTGAAGCATTTAATGAAGTTTAAAAGAAAATCTACTTAACTTTACTCCAGGATACTCTACTTTCTGTGGTATAGGAGTCACAATATTAGACCTGAAAGTGAGCAAATGAAATCCTAACACACTGCTTGGTCTGATATTGAATAATTTATGTTTTTAATAATGCAAAACATTATTGATTTAGAGGCTATATGACATATGTACAAATACTGTATATTTAGTATGTATACACACATTGCAAGACAGGATGTACATTGAATAACCTGAAAGTGGAAAAGTAAGAGTATGGGACACTAAAAGAGAAAAAAGGATGGAGGAAAGGGCAAGGGAATAGCAAGTAAAAAAATTATGACAAAAGTGGAAACAACCCAAGTATTCATCAATGGAAAATAGGATAAACAAAATTCTTCACAAAATGTGGTATATACATACAATGAAATATTATTCAGCAATAAAAAGGAATAAAGTTCTGATACATGCTATTACATGGATGAACCTTGAAGACATCATGTTGAGTGAAATAAGCCAGATAGGTACAAAAGGACAAATATTGTATATTATGGATATGAAATAATTGTACAAGCAAATTTATAGAGTCATAAATTAGAATGCAGGTTTTTCCAGAGGCCAGGGTAGGGGTAGAGAATGGGGAGCTATATGCTTAATTGGTACAGAGTCTCTGTTTGGGGTGATGGAAAAGTTTTGGCAATATATAGCAGCACATTGTGAATATAATAAAGACCACTGAGCTGCATACTTGAAAGTGGTTAAAATAGGACAAGTTTTGTTGTATATATGTTACCATAATAAAAACAAATTTAAAGTATGGCAAAAAGAAATAAGTTTTAATTATATTATTTAAAAGTATAATAGTAACTGCTAGGAGGAAAATTATAAATACCAAACATTGGGAGGTGGGTAATGAAGATGAACTAAATCTCCATTTTTCATATCAAGAAATCAATAGATAATTGTCTGAAGTTGAAAGGTCAAGAAACAGAAGATTAAAAATAATTCCCATACTGATGAAGGTAAATGTGAAAAGAAGTAAAAGTAGAAAAAGTTACTAGAATTTGCCTCTGTGCAGGCAGTTGAGGTAGAGAATGAAGGGATAAGATTCCTTTGTTTTCCTAAGTTCTTCTGTACTTCTGTACTTCTATTTGTTCATATGTAAATGTATTACTTTTTTTTAAAAAAGCATTAAAAAACAGAAAATGAAGATACTTCTTTACTTATTTATATCCTTCAGTAAATTATTTTCATTAAACATCCTTTTCCTATTTATCCTGAGAACAAACAGTGTTCGTTTTACGTTCATGATCTTTTGTAGTTACAACTTTTGTGTTCTCACTTTAGCCATCCTTGAATAGAGAAAATTCTATCCAGTAATATTGTTTATCCATAAATGGATTTTGTTGATGCTATTCAACCTCTCTCCCAGTTACAGCTCTTTTGTGACTGTTAGAATACTCTTTTGAAACATTAACCTGGGGGCTGCAGTCGATACGCATGACCCAGTGTGCTTCAATCATTTAACTGGTTTGGCTCTACTGGCCTAAGGAAGAATCTCTTGTTGCTGCTAACAAGACTAAACTGGGTGGAATGCATTGCTGATTAAGTTGAAGTCTGATATTTTTCCCTTGCCGTAAAAGAATGCATTCCCCAGAGAGCCTGTTATCTCAGGTCTTCTAGTGTTTGCTCCTTCCCATTATTAACTTCACATCTCAGACTGAGACTCGCTCTCATCACTTCTGTGACTGTTTGCTGTGCATTACTCCACACTATAGCTCCCAAATGGGTGTCTAAATAAATGCTAATGGCAAAGAGTTGATATAATGTTCTTGGTCAGAAAGCATTTCCCAGACAGCAGAGGGAGGTTTTCCTTTCTCTGGTCAATGAAATTCTCTAAGGAAGAATTTGCAGGCAAAGAATGTGGAATGTATTTTACAGTCATCCTACTATGTGCCACAGGGTCTCATGAAACTTTGAGAGTAGAAATATATCCAAGCTCTGGCAGAGCAATGGCCCTAGTGGACCATGGAATATTTACTACAGGGGAAAGCCAACCTGCTTCCATCTTAGCCAATATGACCATTTTATTTGCATTTCTTTATTGTGCAAAATTTCATCCTCATTACCAATCCATTTATTCAGTGCACCCCCTGATTAAAGAAAATGTCAGATAGTGTGAGGCATCTGTGATTGGGAGAAGGAAAAGCTTGTGAATTGTATTCCAACCAATATGGGAATGGTTGGAGTACATTCCCATAAATGTATATAAATATATACCTTTGAACAAATATGCCTGCCTGCCATAAACCTGCTGGGTGGACCTAAGAATGACCAAGACCCAGTGTTGGGCAGCCTAATGTTCTTCCCTCTACTGTTTTGTCATGCTTTATGCTTTGTGTCATTTAACTGCAACATTTGCAAAGCTAGAAAAATTATAAATGCAGATCATAATTTGAATAAATAATTGTACGTATGGTATCTGTCTTTAAATATTACTCTTGTTCCAAAGACAAATAAGTAGAGTATAAAGTACTTTTAGGATAACTTTGGTCTCTTTTTTTTTTTTCCAATTTGTTGGCTTGTCCTATTAGCATGGTTGTATACCCTTAACACTTTAATATATAACATTTACTGTATAATATGTTCAACAATTTATTTACCAACCAGAAGGTCCAGGTCATATAGTGAATGATCATTTTGCTGAGGCATGAATCAGACTGATAGCAACATAAAGCATTTGACAGCAGCAAATTTCTAGGCTAGTGAATGTACCAGCCCTACCACGAATGGGGCATATGCCACTGTGGCTGTGCCATTGGCTACTTTTCCTCATGCACGAATGTTATAGTAAGACATATGTGCTCTAATCAAATTTGTAAATAAAAATATGTGAGGAGGACTGAAGGCACTTTTAAACCATAGTCATAATGCATAAATTTCATGCAATAACCTCTGTATTATGACCACCTATAAAGAAGGGAGTGACACTGATAAAATCACTGTTAATAATGGCAAAAGTAAGTCATACAATTAATAAATGTCATCTCCTCATGCTTTTCATTTTCAGAGTTCCCATCGATTTATCAAATTATGCAGACTAATTATTTCCATTCTGCTTCTGTTTTAATATATGTCAGACAACCATGACCATCTAAAAATTTTATCTTTGATCTCAAAAAAGTTAATCCAATGACTACTATCAGTTCTTTTAAAGAGTTTAATGCTATTTTTATTTGTATTTTATATACTGCAGTAGGAAACATCTATGTGTGTTTTTCTTCAATTAAAAATTCCCCAAAATATACCTTTGAACAAATAGTGGTACCACTGTAAATGAGGATTATTAATTCTCAAATAAAAAGGCCCAGGATAATTGCATTGTTGAATCTCACCTTATTGGACTTGGGAAATCTGAAATAGCTTCTCTTGGTATAATTAAATCTATAATCACTGGAAAAGTTATTTGCAAAACCATTGCCATACAAGCAAATATTTTAAGTAAATCTTATAGAAAATATGATTCTATTATTTTCATGTAATAGAAACAATTTGAATATTTGTTTCTAAATTAATTTTGAAGACTAAAATTGGAAAAGTTATCTCTACTTACTGGAAAATTAAAATAGCTTATAAATGAATATATATCTGTCTTCATAGGGAAAATTTTACCATGGAGTTTCTAGCAAAATATAATAAAAATCTGTTTATGTCTCCACATTCTATTCATGTGATGAAAATCAACTCATAATCCCATAAACCATAATATGCTTTGTGTTAGACTTCATTCTGCTATCAAATTTTCAGTGACAATGTAGACAGTACACAATAAAATAGCTCCTTTGAATGTGCATTTTCATTTGTATGTGATGGCTGTGAGAGAGACCGTGAAATCTGAATTACAAATATCCATAACAGTAAGTCTCTCTCAGATCCATCCTCATGCCTTCCTCATCTCCATGGAAGCACGTCTTCTGTGCAGGCGAAGAGCCAATTGACTTCACATGCAACAGAGCACAGAGAAAAGATAAGTGACAAGAGAGCAATATGACTATCAAACCATTTATCTAAGGTTGCAACTGCACAAAAGTTTTCGTCAGCTCTACTGCAAGTTATCGTAAGTATTATAAAAACAAGCTTCTTTGCTTATGAAATACTGTAATAAAAACTCAGTGTTGTAAAATTGTCTCAAAATTGCCTGAGACAATGCTCAAATTCACTTACAATGAAAAAAAAAGTACTATTATC
>JAQZBX010089518.1:0-12621 GCA_029593785.1 Cabassous unicinctus
AATCTTTAAAAAAAAAAAAAAAATAATAATTATTATTAGTTTAAATTTCAGCCCTTTCAAGATATCATTCTATTGTCTTCTGTCTTCCACTGGTATCGATGAGAACTCATCCATCATTCATATCCTCCACATATATTGGGTCTGTATTCTCTGGCTCTTTATTTTTAACTAAATGACGGTAGTTTGATTTTATATATCTAGCTTATATCTCTACGTCAAAGTTTTTCATCTTATTTGGGAAATATTTGAACATGATCTCTTTTAAGTTTTTTCCTGCCACCTTATCTTTCTTTCCTCCTTTTGCAATTCCAGTTACATGGACTTAGACAGTTTGATATTATCCAACAAATTGCTGATGTCTGTTCGTTTTTAGATAAAATAATCTATTTGTTGTTCCTCTTTAATATTCAGATAGAATTTTTGTCTTACATTCCACTTAATCTTTCTTTTGACATTTACATTATATTTTTAAGCACAAGCCTTCAGCTTTTTATTTCAATAATTGTATTTTACATGTTTAGAATTTTTTTTATTACTTTACTGATTTTAGTTTATATTCTCTTCTGAATTTCCATACTGATCCTTAATTTGGACCAAGTGGTAATTTAACAACCCAAATTCTTTGAAACTACAACCATTGAAATTTGACTTCCATTCCCTCTTTCCTTAAGTTGGGGCTTGCATAGAAATCTTTTGAACAGTAATTTATGGCAAGGGTCAAACTAGCCTTTTAGAGACCCGACAACTTCTAAGTTATTTTCATGAAAGCCTGAAGCGCCATTTAAGATGATCATCTACTATGCTAGAGAGACCACATGGAGAGTTCCTGAGACAACATGAGTAGGAAAGACCATCTACTGAACCCAACCTTCTGAATAGCTCCACCTAGGCTTCAGCCATGTGTATAAAATCAGTGTGGCCTCTAGAGAGGACAAGTCATAGTCTGACCATAACTGAGTGACTCCACTTGATATCAGGTGGGACTGAATCATTGGCTAGCCATGACCTGCTCAAATTACTGACATGAAATGTGACTGTAATAAAATTCAATGTTCTTTTAAGTGCTTTGGATTAGCATACTATATAGTACAGATATCCAGAAGAAAATTTTATACTGGAATGGGTGATGTTCTAACAAAAAACAAATTCTCAGCCTGGGCTTTGGAATCAGGGTTTAGGACAAGGATGGAAGAGTATTAAGTATATGGTTAGTGAGTAATGGTTAGGGAAGAAAGGTAACTGGATATAGTACACCCATGGCCTATACTGGCAGTATAGTTAGTAAAGTTTTGCCCACAGTAACATAGAAACTAGAAATGGCATCCAATTATGTCTGATGGAGGTAAGGAGATTTCCTGGCAAGATATTGAACTTTCCAACCAACTTCTCATATTGTCTATAATAGAACAAGAATAGAGAACTGAAGGAAGACATGTTCAAATTTTTTTCAAGTAGAATTGAGAGTTATTATAAAGGAGTAAGGATTTTACAAAATAGAAATATGAAATTCTTCTCTCTCCACCACTTCTCCTGGGAAAATTCATTAGTTAAAATAAGAAAGAAATGGCCTCAGACACTTCCAGTAAACTAGGTTCCAGGGGGGAAAAATGTCAAGTGTCTGGTTTTACACTCTGTTGAAATCTCAGAGAGATTTAAGAGTGTGCATACTTAGACTTATTAAATCTTAGGTTGTGATTTCCCAGTCTTTTAAATAGATAAAAATATCATTTAAGAATTTTTAAGGCTTTGTCCACATCATCTTGACTTTCCCTCCAAGGAAGGGAAGAGGTTGTCTCAGAATAAATTTGAGTGTTTCTTTTCTCTAATGGCATAACTTGAATCCTGTGCAATTAGAAACAGAGAAATCCTGCATGTTTTTAAAGGTATTTCGCCAGCATTAACTAAAAGCAAGAAAGGTACTCCAAATAAAAGGAGGCCTTTGGTACCCAGACAGCCATGGGCAGGAAGAGGGCTCAAAGGATGACTCAGTTACAAGCAGGTGCCACTTTTTATGGAAACAGAAAACTGACTCAGATGACAGAAGCTGAGCTTGCAGAAAACGTCTAAGAATGCTCATTTTTACTGAATACATGCTAATTTCTTTGAATTTCTGTTTTTATATTTGTTAATTGTTGACTCTCTTGGGCTACATTTATATTAACGAAAGGCAAATAATGTGTTTGTACATTTTCCCGTAAACTACATGTAATTACTATGAATTGCAAATTTGCTTATGTCTAA
Organism: Cabassous unicinctus; assembly: GCA_029593785.1. Lineage (NCBI taxonomy): Eukaryota > Metazoa > Chordata > Mammalia > Cingulata > Chlamyphoridae > Cabassous > Cabassous unicinctus. The sequence continues at coordinate 2,242 of JAQZBX010089518.1, forward strand.
AATTACCTCAATTTCAGAAAACTAAAACAACGAAACAGAAAAACATTTTTTTCTCTAACTTTTGGATCTGATTTTAACCAACTGTTAATGATGTGTATAGGATTACATAAAGGATTATTTGAAGTCTGAATTTACAGGAGTCTCTCATTTTAGATTTAAGCCATCTTGACTCTATCTGACTCTCGAAACTGGTGTCAATAAAGACATTATTGACCATAGAAGAGGATGCTGGAGGTCTGAGCTGTGTTTTGATTGGGGTGCTCAAGCATTTTTCTGCCCTGGAAAGCATTTCTATTGCTGTCACACCTGTCGACTCTAGAATTGCTTGGGTAGGTTGTTTCTTCCGTGCTTATTTCTACTTCAACCCATGTCCAACAATCCTTTTCTCCTAAAGTACAAACTGAAAACCCATATTTAGTGAAGCCCCACAGTTTCAAAAAACTGTCTTGTGAAATCATATTCACTGCTACCACAAAATGGCAATCATGGAAATTTGGAAGCTGTTCCATTCTGATGATTATTTTAAATCTATCAGCTATCATCTCTTTCTCTTTATCATAAAATATTACCTTTAGGTGATTGCACTGTAAAGCAATTTGCCTGAAATGGGCACATTCGAGGTGCCCAGTCTTTTTCTTTAATCCTCACTGGAACTTTATTGGGTAAACAAATAAAGTTCCACACAAAAGTGGGAAAAGAAGACTTTTAAATGTTAGGTAACTTACATATGTTCTTAATGGCTGAACCCAAAGACCATTGATTTATTTATACCACAGATGCATTAAAATGATGGATTCAGGAAGGAATATAAAGAATAAGTTACTCCTTATTATCTTTTGGCTAATTGAATGGATATCTCCAAGTATTCATTATCCTGAGTGAACATGGAAACATCACAAAGAGAGAGAAGAACTCTTAATTCATCCTGAACACTTTCAATTTCACAGTATAGGGACAGAGAGCGCCTCAGGTTCAAATACTTTAATAACAAAACCTAGCAGGGTTTTTTTATTGTTATTTTTTTTAAAGATTTATTTTATTTATTTTTCTCTCCCTACCCCCTCATTTTTTGCATTTACTGAGTCTGTTCTTCTTCCTTGTTTCTTTAGAAGGCACTGGGAACTGAACCTGGAACCTCCATTGTGGAAGGGAGGCACCTAATCACTTGAGCCACCTTTGTTCCCTGCTTTGTTGTGCCTCTGATTATGTTTTTCTTCTTGCATATCTTGTTGCATCATCTTGTTGCATCAGTTTGCCATGCCTGCCTGTCACATAAGCTTACTGTCTTCCTTATCTTCTTTATTTTTTTTTTTTGTATTTTTATTTTACTATTTCCTTGTATTCTTTTAGGAGGCACCGGGAACCTTTGTTCCCTACATTGTTGTGTATCTCATTATGTTTTAATTCTTTTGTCTCTTGTAGCTTCATCTTGTGGCATCAGTTTTCAGTGCCTGCCAGCTTGCTGTCTTCTTTATGAGGCAAAATGAACCGAACCAGGGAACTCCCATGTGGTGGGGGGAGCCCAATCACTTGAGCCACATCTGCTGTCCATTTTTGTGTGTGTTTTTGTTTTCATGTGTGTGTGTGCATGTGAGAATTATTGATAAGCTTTGGAATGACATTTTTCTATAGGGGCAAGATCATTGTAACATAATACACAAAGAACAACAAGAATTTTTAGAGTAAATCAATTTTTTTAAATATACATTTTTATTTTTATTTTTATTTAAAGAATCTTAGATTACTTAAATGTTACACAAAAATGTAGGGAATTCACATATTCCCTGCTCCCTAACCCTCCCATATTTTCCCACATGAGCAACATCCTTCAATAATGTGGTATATTTGTCTCAATTGATGAACACATCTTGGGGCATTGCCACTAAGTGATAATTATAATTTACATTGTAGTTTACACTCTCTCCCACACATTTTTGCAAGTTATTGTATAATGTACAATGGCCTGTATTTGTCATTGAAGTGTCATTTAGGATAATTCCCATGTTCCAAAAATGCCCCCAAATTGCACTTATTTTTCCTTCTCCCTTCCCTCAGAACTTCCAGTGGCCACTGCCTCCACATCCATTATAAAATTTCTGCCATTACTAGAATCACAACAAGTCTAGGGTAGAAAAACTGTAAGTATACTCTGTTCCATCATCTATGCCTCAACCCTGAGGATTCAATGATGGTGATGCTCCCTCTGCTATAATTGAGAGGGTGCTTAGGTCCCATGGGGCATATGGATGGGACTTCCTTGCTTGCAGTTGCAGACTCTTTCTGTTCCTTGAAATGGTTGCTGTCAGTCATCTTCATTTTGTTAGTTGTCCTGGGTGAGTCCAATGGTCTGGAGAGTAGGTGTTGCAAGTCTGTTGAGATTCAGGGCCCAACTGGCACATGGGGAGCCCAAAGATTTAAGTCTGTTGGACATACAACTACCAACTCTAATAGTAATTATAAGTTCAAATATAGGGGCAGCAGAACCATAGTAGGGAAAAAACAACTCAGGCCAACTCTGAACCACTGGGAAATGTGAATTCCAAAGAAGGGTCCCCTGGCAGGGTGCCAAACTCCTGAGCTGTCTTCCCTGCCTATAGTGTCTGGAGGTCTCCAGAGCCCTCAGGAGCCCAGCTCTTTCAATTAATATTTACTGTGGCTGTCTATGTGTTCCTTCTGAGACATGCATAAATGTAACCTTTCAAAGACCTCCCAACTCACTTTGAAGTCTCTTAGCCATATAAATTCATTTGTCTTTACACTTTCCCTCTTTTGGCAATGTCTTTTTCCAGTTGCATTGCTAGTTGGTACTTGGTAGTAATCCCTCGGTGGCAGGGAGGCTCATCCCTGGGAGTCATGTCCCACATTGGAGGGAATGTAATGCATTTATGCACTGAGGTTTGGCTTATAGAGAGGCCACATTTGAGCAACAAAGAGGTTCTCAGGAGGTAATGCTTAGGCACCCTATAATACTATGCTAAGTTTCAATTTCAAAAGTAGATTCATAAGTACAGTCATCACAATCAAGGGCCTATCTTTCACTAGTTTCTGCCTCTGTACTTGCTATCCCATTGGAGGCAGTGTCACAGCTCCCCAGGAGGGGAATTCAATATTTCTTTTGGTATTGTGTGGATCTCTACCCACTGTGACAATACCCCATGAACACATAATTGCATCCATATGCCTCATAGGTATGCCCCAGGTGAACCTCCTCCCATGTATCTCCCCTCTCTGACATCCTGCACCAATGATCCTCCCCTGCCACAGTTGTAACTGTCTGTAAGCCACAATTCTTCAACACTGAAACCAGTAAAATAACTGAAAAAAATTAATAGAAAAATGATATAATAATGATTTTAAAAATATGAATAAAATACAATTTTTTTAAAGTTTGAAGTAATGAAAACATAAAAGACATAAAATTTTTAAAAAATTAACATTAAGTATATCATCACTGTAATATCTGTTGTGTAGAATGTACAATGACATTTGTTTCCATTTATTTGCACAGAGTCTAATTTTTTCCATTTTGTTCAAAGAAGCTTTAAGTGACCGGTATGTCACATACAGAATATAGGTGATTCCCATATACCCAACATCTTCTACCTTGTCTCCTTTTCCCTATTAATAAAATTTAATATGTGAATGGAACATTTATTACAAGTGATATACAAATATTGAAACATTGCTACTTACCATGGTCAGTGATTTACATTGTGGTTTATATTTTGGACTGCACACTTTTATAGAGTTTGATGAAGTTTGATGTGGTCACTATCCATACTTGCAAGATCATGTTGAACCATTACAAGGCCTTTTACACAATGTCACTTAATGACATGGTGGAATCAAAGTCCTATGTTTGATTTAATAAAGTAAAAGTGAAATCTCTGAATTTAATACAATCAAAAAAGGGGTATCATGCCTAGCAAAACTAGGAGTTTACAAACATAATCAATATCTGTTTTCGGAACTGCTAAATAATAACAACCTGCTACACCTGCATATTTAAGAAGATACGTGTTCCAAAAAGAATCAAAGGAAATGTCCTCAACATGATAATAGGCATGTATGAAAAACCCAAAGCTAAATCATACTAAATGGTGAAAGGCTAAAAGCTTTCCCTTTAAGATCTGGAATAACACAAGGATGCCCACTGTCACCACTCTTATTCAACATTGTGTTAGAAATACCTGCCAGAGTACTTAGAAAAGGAAAAGAACAAAAGGCATCCAAATTCCAAAGGAAGAAGCAGAACTTTCAATATTTATAGATGACATGATCCTATATATAAAAAGTCCTGAAATATCTAAAACAAAGCTACCAGACCTAATAAAGAACTTCAGCAAATTAACAGGATAGAAGATTAACATGCAAAAACTAGTAGTGTTTCTATACCATAGTAATGACCAATCAGAGGAGGAAATCAGAAAAAAAAAATTGCATTTACAATAGCAATGAAAAGAATGAAATATTTAGAAATAAACTTAACCAAGAATGTAAAGGACCTGTATTCAGAAAACTACAAAACAGTGCTAAAATAAATCAAAGAAGACCTAAATAAATGGAGGGATATTCAGTGTTCATGGGTTGGAAGACCAAATGTAGTTAAGATGACAGTTTTACATAAATTGATTGACAGATTCAATGTAATCCCTATAAAAATTCCAAAGGCTTTGTTTTCAGAAATGGAAAACCCAGTTATCAAATTTATTTGGAAGGGTTAAGAGCCCTGAATAGCCGAAAACCTTTCAACTTTAAAGCACATTATAAAGCAACATTGGTTTATAAAAAAGCATGGTACTGGCATAAACTTAGACCTAACTAGCATAAAGATAGACATATTGACCAATGGAATTGAATTTAGAGCTCAGATAGACCCTCACAAATCTGGTCAATAGATTTTTGACAATGCTGCCAAGTCCACCCATCCAGGACAGAACAATCTCTTCAACAAATGATGCAGGTAGAACTGAATATCCATACTCAAAGGAAAGAAAGAGGACCCCTATTTAACATATTATGAAAATGTTAACTCAGAATGGATCAAAGGCCTAATTATAAGAAACAGAACCATAAAAATTCTAGAAGAACATGTAGGGAAACAACTGCAAGAAATTTTAGTAGGTGGTGGTTTCTTAGACTCTGAACTCAAAGCATGAGTATTAAAAAATAATTGATAAATGTGACCCTCTTCAAAATTGAATACTTTTGCACATCAAATGACTTTATCAAGAAGGTGAAAAGGCAGCCTACTCAATGGAAGAAAATATTTGGATGCCAAATATCTAATAATGGCTTACTATCCAAGATATTGGAAATAGATCCTTTAATTCAACAATAAAGAGACAAAAAATCCAATTAAATGTGGACTTTATGTTGAGTGACGCAAATGAGACAAAATGAAGAAAAAAATGGAAATCTGTATAGAATTGGTAAAAAGTTTATTTGGAATAGTTTGGAAACGGATAGAAATGATGAAAGCTCATTATGGTGTTTGTAATTAGCAGTGCTGTTTTAGTTTACCAAAGGACTGCCAAAGGGTATTTATAAAGAATATTTACTTGGCGTAAAAGCTTACAGTTCCAAGGCTGTGGAAAGTCCATGACAAGGCTGGACTTCTGCTCTCTTCCCATGTTCTGCTATAAGCTCTCAGGAAGATAGCAGGGCTGGTTTCCTCTTGAGCTGCTCCATGGTCCCAGGCTCTTGGGAGCCTCATGCTTAAGCAATCCTCTCTCTTATATTGCAGCATCAAATATGATGACCCCTTTTTTATTCCATTTGCCCCGTATAAGTCTGTTTATGTCAGAACCAGCAAGGACTCGCAACTGAATTTAATACAATCAAAGAGTGTCACACCCAGAGGAATAGATTAGTTTGCAAACATAATATTTCTTTTTTAGGGATCGATAAAATAATCTCAAATGGCCACAAGCACTAATATATGGCAATGATAGTTGAATGGGAAAGATAAATAATGATACATGGGACTGTATAACATCGTGCACCCTTTGTGGACAATGTGTGTGATTAATAGTGCATTTATATGAATTTTTTTCTCTGAAACAGAAAAAATGTACATTGATATAAGATTTTAAGCATAGAGTGATGTTTGGGCAATATAGAACCAAAGCAAAATATGGACTATAAGGAATAGTAAATATTTTCCATCAACAGTAATAAAAAGGAAGTGTGCTAAGTGAAAGTATCAAGACAAAAAGTACTACCTATTGTTTGACTCCATCTCTACAAAATATAAATGCAAATGAGATGGAAATAGATTAGCAGTTATGTAGGGCAGAGGGATTGAGAGGTGACTACTAAGGGACAGCATTTTTTTTCTTTTTGAAGTAATAAAAATGTTCTAATATTGATTGCAATGATGAATGCACAACTATTTTTATACCAAATGCCATTGATTGTACACTTTAGATGAATGGGTGTTATATGAATACATTTAAATAAAATTAATTAAAAATGGGCAAAAGACTTGAATAGACACTTTTCCAAAGAGAAAATACAGACCACTAAAAATCACATGAAAAGATGGTCAACATCACTAGCTATTAGGGAAATGTAAATCAAAACTACATTGAAATATCATTTCAAACCTTATAGAATGGTAACTATTAAAAAAAGAGAGAGAGAAAACTATAAGTGTTGGAGAGGATGTGGAGAAATAGGAACACTCCATTTTTGTTAAGAATATAGAATAGAACAGGAGTTGTGGAAGATTAATGGCTTTTTAAAATTGTTATGTTTGAGGATATGTACTTTGCAGATTTCTAAATCCAATGTAAAATTTGAAGTTTTTACTTCCTTTTAAATCTTATTCACTGTTGCAGTTTTAAATATCTCCTTTCTGGATAACTCCACATTTTCCAGTACAATTATCTATCGTGATTTTAGTATTGCACGTTGAAAATGTAATGGAACCTCATTGTAGGTATAACTGGTCTCATCCATTTCTTTTGCAATCTTCTCTACCTATTCCTTTGTTTTAGTTGTTCTCATTAGCTTCATCTTCTTTTAATATTACTTTTACTTTGTCTTTTAATGTCTGTTAGTTCTCACTCAAGCTCAAAAACAGAAAATTCTGCGTATATCAACCAATTGAATGATTTATCAAAACCAATGGAAACTAATTTTCTAATACTTGTTACATAGTTCCCTTTTTACCCTCTTATTTCTGATATTGAGAAAATGAAAATTTTACTACTTTATTAAGCATTTTCAGAGGCCTCATAATGCACTTAGCAAAGTAAAAACATTCTGTTCTTGCATTCTATGTACTAAAGTACTTAAAAGCAGGGACTCTGTAGCCAGTGAGTTCAGATTTGAAGCATCGTAAGAACTATATGGGCTTAAGCATATTCCTTAGAGTTTTTAAGTGCCCCTGTTTCTCTAAATGTGATTACAGGTAATAATAAGACAAACTCTTAGAGTTGTATGAGGATAAATGGCTTAGTATAGCTAAGGGATTTACATTATGTCCACGAAATGCAAAGATGCATATAAGTGATAATACTTGCCTCTATTACACATTCTGTGACTTGCCATTTATTGAAAAATATTTTCTGAATAAACTATATGTTCTAGAAAATATGTTATGCCCTCAGGGTACAATTGTGTGGACAAACATATACAATTCTTGTATTTATGCAAATTGCATAACAGTGCTGTATTGGAGCTAATTAGTAATCAAATATTCAAAAAAATGTTAAGTAATAACTTAACTGATTTGTAAATGAGGAAAGGGAAATGAATAATTTCATGCTTGAGGGAAAGATATTTGAGTTAAGATATGAACAGTGAAAAGTTATTAACTTGAGAGTTAAAAATACCATTATTTGATATTAATCTTTCAGAGAGAAAATCATAGTAGAATGCTAGTTCTCACCATTTTGATTGTACTATTAGGGGAAAAAAGTGGAATTGTGGTATTTCATGCATATGAACTTGACATCTATTTTTGTCTTGCCTGTTGAATGAATTATCATTCAGTTATTTTTATGCATGTGTGCAGCCTTGCTTTTGCTGTTCACCTCTTCATTTTCCATGGAAAGATTATTTTTGTAAATTTGAAAAAACATTTAAACTGTTAAACCAGGAGGCTAACTTGATTGAAACTTTACCTTAACAATTTGAAACACTTGTTTGAATGGTAGAACTCTTAAAAAATGATCCAGGAATAATGCAAACATTAAAATTATTGATAATTATTGATGGATATTTAGAAATACATTTGAAGTAGCTTTTTCTTTATTCCAGAAAAATCATCTCAGGAGATCATAGTCAAGAAAATAAAATTTAAGATGCTGTGGTTTCTGGCAGCTTAATTTCTTTATTATGCAAAAAATTTATTATTTTTCTTTGTTATCCATATCAAGTCAGTGCTGTGTCTCTGAAAATTTGATATTGTTTTTTTGAAGAAATTTGAGAATATATTTATACCAAACTCTGCTATCAAACTTGAACTTGATTTAATAGAGTTGTATGAGTTCTATATGCATAATGGATTAGAAAATGAAGTTATGAAAATCATCGACTGGTTTACAAGTTCAAACTTAATAAATAATAAATTATTTGATACTTTGTTCTGATGGAATTGACATCATGGAGGCATAAGGAAATCATACTTGCTGGGAATAGAATGAAATTCATTGCAAGAAAACTAAATTTCCACTGTTAAAATATCTTCAAATAAACAAATCTCAGAATAGAAAATTAATAATTCAGAATAAATAAGGAAGAGGCAGGTGTGAGTTGAGGTGACGTGCAACCATTTCTCAAGGATTTGTTTCACTGTAAAAATTTAGGAATGATGATAAATGCAAGGTCATTTCTCATACATTGAGGAAAAAGGCAGTGATAGGAACTGAGAAAGGGTCTAATATCAGAGGAGTTACCAAAGTTAAGTTAGCTTTTGAGTTCTTCAAACAAATGTGTATAGTAGCCAGTTTTAAATTATTCTTTATGCTATGCTTTCTTTTGTTTTCCAGGACCTTAATTATACACTCAATTAATATTGCCATATAAGCTCAATATAGGTTTGGAGTTTCAGCATGGATCTTATCAATTCCCCTGATTGAATAGCAGGAAGTAAATAATGGAGTAAAAATTTGTGGTGTTGATTAGATAATGCAAAAGTCATATCCAAAGGAGAGATCTAATTGTCTGAGTGCTCATGGAGCAAGTAAATAACTTTCTGGAGGTCCATCACAGGGATTCCAGAAGGGGAATTAACATAATGATGAAAGTTTAACTTACTGTAAACAATGTGAATTCATATCTAGTCATCAAATCCTGGGGATATGACATCTGATTATAGTTAGTGAAAATCAAATTACACAAAGATTAATAATATCAATGTAAGTTTCTAAATGAATGTTTAATATGGATCAATTTCAACAGAGCATAGGCATATAGTTGACACAATTTGTCTACATTCATAAAATGTTGCATTAATGGGGTGATTAATGTTTTCTTTGGAAATACTCTAGGACTCAAAAAGAGTATTAACTGAGTAAAAGGGGTTTTCTTCCCATGTTCTGACAATAGAGATATGGACTAATCACCAACATGCTTCTCTGTTTGATTCAGTGCTAAACATGCACTTTAATAAAGGACCAATTTTTCTCAAACAATCTTTTCATTGCCTTTTTAACATCTTTGTTTCTCAAACTGTAGATGATGGGATTCAGCATGGGAATCACAATGGTATAAAATACAGACACTATCATATCAAGGTCTAAAGTGTAGCTGGAACTTGGCCTCACGTACATGAAGAAGATTCTCCCATGATAAATTGACACTCCAGTTAGGTGAGAGCCACATGGGGAAAAGACTTTCTGCCTCCCTTCAGCAGAATGCATCTTGAGAATGGCAATCAGAATGAAACCATAGGAGATCAAGATAATTAAGATACTAGATAACTCAATAAAGCTCACAAAACAGAAGAGTAGAAGCTGGTTGATGTGAGTATCAGAACAAGAAATAGCTAGGAGTGGAGGGATTTCACAAAAGACATGTTTGATTTCATTGGATGCACAGAAGGATAGCCTAAAAGTGGCCACAGTGTGTAAAGTGGCATTCAAAATGCCACCAGCACAGGAAGCAGTGATGAGTGACAACATCGACTTGGGGTGACATGTTAACTGAATAAAGCAGTGGGTTGTAGATTGCTACATAGCGATCATAAGACATTGCAGCCAAGAGAAAACTCTCTGTAGTCCCAAAAGTAACAAAGAGAAGCATTTGTGTTGCACAACCAAGAAATGAAATGGTTTTTATCCTTTGCCAAGAAATTCACCAATATTTTGGTGGTGACAGTTGAAGAATAGCAGGCATCCAGTAATGACAACACACTCAGAAAATAGTACA
>JAQZBX010089519.1:0-12623 GCA_029593785.1 Cabassous unicinctus
CTTATTCCTCCACTTGGCTCTAATGGCATGGAGCTTTCTTACAAGGTGGCACTAAGGCCAAGATAGTGCCCAGGAATTTTTGAGATTGATTTCCCACACAATGTTCATGCAACAAAAGCTAAAAGATTCAGAAATTGACAGAAAGAATGAGGTGCCGAAATATGTACATTTGCTTGGGAACTGGCATTGTTGACCAATGTTGGGAAGTGGCAAAATATCTTTTTTTTTTCTCTGCACTGGGCAAAGAAGTTTGAGGTCACATATTAAAAACATATACTAGTTTCTTATAACAGCACAACAGGAAATAAAGAGCCCCAAAGAATTAGCCTGTTTGCAAGCAGAGTTTACAAACTCTGTAGAGTACAAACTCTGTAGAGTTTACAAACTCTGTAGATAAACCACAATTTGTAGATAAATTACAAATTTGTACAATAAACTACAAATTGCAGGGTTGGAAAATCAAACTACTTCCCAGCAAATTAATGTTGTGGTCATTAAGAGATAGCCATGGGGAAAGATCAAATCAAGATATGATTGTATCACCCTTTTGTAAGGCCTCTGAAATTATCTAGTGTATCCTTTGCTCAACAAAGGGCTTCTAGAAAGCTTAAGGACATTGTGCCACAGAAATGTACTAAAATTACCCACAATCATGTCTAGAGAAAAGGGTTATGTCTAAACATAAATTGGGGATGTAACTTTGGGTCAATGAGTTGACTTCGATGTTACACTTTTTCTCCTGACTTTGCTATGAGAATATGATGCCTTGGAGAACTCTTGTTCTGAGAATGATAAGAGACATAGGGAGAAGATTCAGATGTTATACACAGCCTTGAACCAAGCTCAGCTAGATAAGGTGACTCCAACCAGACTTGAAGATAGGTGAAAAAGCAATAAGTACTCGTTTTAAGCCACTTAATTTCAAGTTTAATGTATTAAATGTTACCTTATACAATGGCTCAATTCAAAATTTACTAAGTACCTACAATATGCCAAGTCTTGTATTTTATAATGTGGATAAAAACATGAATGAGGAACTTTCCTTGACTTTGAGGAAATGTCAATCAAATCATTAATAATATCAAACTAATATAGCGTTCAGCTTCATATTAATTTTTAATATGAAAATGACCAAGAATTAGACTCCTTGATGCAGGTCTTCCTCTTACCTCAACACTACTTAGTCTCTGGTAAGATTTGCCTCAATGATTCTCTTTTTTGGAACCCATGGTTTAGCAACTGCACTCTGAATGCTATTGTTTTAGGAATGTAAAATTCTTACATCTAGCTAGAATCAAATCTTGATTGATTACACATGATTTGTAGTTGTTCTACACATGAAAATAAATTTGTATAGGTATGATCTCATGTGCTTTGACCAAATTTTTAGTTTACTACCGGTAGGAGGATAAGCTTATTTGTAAGTCCTTGACTGGACAGGAACTCAGTGTTTCTTTGCAGAACATAAATATCTTAGTCTAATTATAATTTATAAATAAAAGTAAAAACAAATGAAAAGTAACAAGTTACCTACCCCAAGAATTTCAATCACATTTACTTGTTTAGTACTCTTTGTATTGGTCTTTTGGGTTCTTGAAATGATTTTTTATAGCATAAATCCTCAAAGGAAAGAGAAAAATAAACAGAAGTTATCTATGTCTTATTGCAATGATGATAATACATATAAATGTTCTGTTACCTTTTTGTCAACATTGTAATAAAACATAATTATTATGTACCATATATTATAAATATACATTATTTGAATTCTTCATTAAATGGTTTTTATTTAGTGATTACCATATAAAAGTCAAATATTCTTTAATTTCAAAGATATATTTTCCTCTTCTAATTTATTTTCTTTAAAATTCTGACCAGATCTCATTGGCAATGGATATTAGTTGACAATATCTTCTGAAGATGAAAATGATTTAATGGGTTATGATGAAACATATAAATTGGATATTCTTCCATTTTCATGTGGATAAGAGAAGAAAAAGTCAGAGTTGTATATTTTAGATTTTCACAATTTATGAAAAAATATTTATGCATCACATTTAATGTATTAAATCTTATGCATAGCTATAAAGCAAATGAAAACTATAATTAACAAGTTTACCTTAATTTTCCATCCCCCAAGTTTATTTTGCTTTTTTTTTTTTTAGACCGGATAGTTAACATATTAATACATAAGTGTCATTTGCACAATTAATCCAGTTCTCTAGTTTCTATTACTCACCTTCAGTTAGTTTTCATACATTTCCCATATTTACTAGGTTTCTTCTTTTGACTTTTGATTTTGCATTATATTCTTTGCCATTTAGCAGTTAAAGATTCATAATATTCTCACATATTTAACAAAGTTATACATCATAAAATAGAAGTCATATAAAACACCCCTAAATTTCAATATATCAATTAACAACCACAGAGAGAATATCCAAAAGAAGAGAATGACAATTTAAAAGCCACATCATTTTTGGTGGAGTAGGGAAATCCATGGAAAATCAGATTTCTCATGACTTTAAAAATTACTAAAATGAATTTCCAATTCTCTTGACTGGACAGATTATTTCCTACCTGGATGGAAGATGACTGACACCTTTATTGATCACTTTCATTTTGTCAAAATATATATCTCCTTAAACTCTAAAAGTTTTTATAATGGTTAGTCTGAATTACTAACTGAACACAGCTGCAGGGCAGAAGGTTTAAACCAAAATCAATATTGAGTTGCTGTTGTTGATAAATAATACTTTGCTGACCTCTACCCTCTGAATGTCTTTTTTCCTGCTTGGTGAGTGCAGCACAGGGGCTAAGGATACTCATTGTCAAATATTCCTTGCCTGCTAGAGGTCAAAAGAAAAATGAAGGTAGTCAAAGATATGCCACTGCTTCATGTGCCAGACTAACAAGATTTCAGATTTTGGTTATGTTTATGTGACATTTATCTAATAAAGAAGGCCAAGCAGAATGATAAATGCTTTTCACTGTGTCTGTGCAGAAATGGGTTTATAAACAAGCACCTGCCATAAATCATAAAAACAGCTTTGTCAAAAGTAACTAGAGACCAGATGCATCTTTATAATTACCAGAGTTATCTTGTGTCCTTATTTCATATCTTCCATTCTGCTGTCAGATTAACTTTTTTTTATCTTGCCTTAAGTCTTAATTATTATTTGCATTACATTTAAAATACAAGTTTATAGCCAGAATAGTTTTAGGATAATCCTTTGACTATTGCATTAGTAACCACAAACTGATCAAGTTATAATGGTTAACTAACCAATAACAAGATGCCTCAAGATGAACCTACCATTTTCTCTCCTATATTCTAGCACTTTCTCCACTAAAAAAATCAGCCTTCCCTTTAGCACTGTATTTGATCATTCTAAATGTCTTTAGTAAATTAGTGGTTTCCATATTTGAAAAGAAAAAGGTTCAAAGAAATTAATAGCTATCCAATATAGTGGCAAATAAGATTTATTTGGAAGTTTTAATCATGCTAGGCAATATATGGAAGAATAAAGTAAATGAATGCTTAGTAATAAAAATGACACCAAAAGGGTCATAACGTTTCTTTTAAAAAAGCATATTATATTGAAAAGTAGCATATCAAGTCCTAGCAATTTTTCACTCTACACTATTATCAACCATCAAGAAATGGTCAGAGTGCAAGAAAATACTCAGTTGACAGCAGATGTGCACAGTGTAAAGAATAAAGAGTTAGAGAGGACAACAGCTTGAACATAAAAGCAGATTGAATTTGACTTCCTTTAAAAATGTATTTGTGTTTCCTCCTGTGGCTACAATGCTTAATTGATGCACAATTGCACTAATAGTGTTCCTTCTTATTGGTTTACAAAAGAGCTTTGCTGTAATCATAGAATAAAAAGAGCAGAGCTACACAATAAATGTCTCAGCACTTGGGTCAGCCCATTTAATTTCCTTTTCAAATCCAATTGCTCACCTGCTGTGCTTATTAAATACAAGCATACTGTCTGTATTTGAATGCACTGTCTGTGTCATTTTGGCACTGTCAGCCCACTGTCTTTGCCATTTCTAATGAGAGGTGCCTCCGTTAAAGCACCTTTCAGAATTTAAATTAGGTATATTTTTCCACATGCATTTTTCAGTTATTTTAATTATGATATAACTAATTTATAATCATGATATTGCTACTGGCTAATCAACTTATAATTTTTATAGTAGTTTGAGGAACAACATACATTACCAAAGGGAACATTTTTAATTAGTCAAGTTAGTGAGTTATGTGAGTTGCTTGGTAAATTATGAACAATTAGGTATGCATTTTAATTTGAATGCATTTAATGTTAGTCAGATATTTGTTGATAGGTTGAATTAATCAATTAATGCATTAAAGTAGAATTTACTGTCTGCTTAAAACAATATTTTAGCAATCACTTATGTGACAGCTTTTATTCAATTATTTTATAATAAAATTCTAGCATTTTTCATAAATAAATGAAAATGGCCAATATCATTGGTTATAGAAAAGTATAATGATTGGCTGTGGAGAATTTTAAACACACATGCAATTATAATAGTGATCAAAATAACCTATATCTTTATATTATTTAGATATTTAAACTTTTATATTGATATATCTACCAAATGATCTATGTAAACATTATACACTTCAATAATATAGCAATAAGTAGCAGTAAGAAAAATGGAGTAAATATCAAAATTAATGAATGGCATTATCTTTCAAGTTCAAATCTCTAAAGTGTTAGGTCTTAAATAATAATTGTTTTAGTTTCCTCAGCTACTCAAAGCAGTTACCGTGAAATGCATTGGCTTTAACAATGGAAATTTATTAGCTTACAAACTTACAATTTTGAGGCCATGAAAATGTCCAAATCAAGGCACAACCAAGATGAGGCTTTCTTCCCAAAGAGTGGCTGCCGGCAATCCTTGGCTCCGCTGCCACATGGCAAGGCAAATGGCAGTATCTGCTGGTCTCTCCTTTCTCTTCCCTGACTCTTTGCATTCCACTTCCAGCTTCTATGGCTTCCTCTTTTTTTTTTTCGGTCTGACTTTCATTCTGTTTATAAAAGACTCCGGTAAGTAGATTAAGTCTATCCTGAATGTGGTGGATCACACCTTAACTGAAGTAGCAGCATCAAAAGTTCCTACTTACAATGGGTTTACACTCACAGGAGTGGATTAGATTTAAGTACATGTTTTTCTAGAGTACATACAGTTTCAAACCACACACTCTATCTTCTGGACCACAAAAAAACATGTGCTTTCTATGAGCAAAATACATTCATTCCATCACAATATTCCCAAACCCTTAGGTCATTTCAGCAATAATGCTTGGTACAATGTCTCATCAAAATCAATTATAGGTGTGGTCTGTCCTGGGGCACAATTTCCCTCTGTCTATGGACCTGTGAAACCTAGAGAACAAGAAATGTGCATCTAATATACAAATGAGGGACAGGCATAGGATAAACATTCCCATTCCAGAAATGAGAAGTGAGAAGGAAAACAGGTGTCACAAGTCCCAACAATTCCTGAAACACAGCAGGGCATAGTCCATTAAATTTCAAGTTCTGAGAGTCATCTGTGGAATGATGTTTTGACCTGATGGAGAGGCAGACCCATGTCTTCCAAGTGCTTGTGCAGTGGCCATGCTCTCTCCAAACACTAGGGTGAATGCAATACCCTCTTCAAGCATTTGGGTGATGGCCAGACTCTCAATCCCTGGGAAATATGCTCTACTCTCTCTGAAGAAGTAGAGTGGCAGCAGTCTTCCTGAACAATGGAGGTGAAGGTCCACCCTCTCCAAGTGCTAGAGCATAGTCACCCATTCCACACACCTGGTTGGGTCCTCTCTCTTGGCCTGCGATGATGTCTTTGGTCCAGACCTCAGCTTCCACAGTTCCACCTTTGTAGTGATTTTTTTCTTCAATCTGTCCCTTTTCTGTTCCTTTCAGTCCAGGCTGGTAATGCATCCATTCATACAGATCTCGCAAAAAAACTTTTTGGTTTTGCATGAGGTACACAGGGGTCCAAACCATCAGACAGTAGGACTTTCCACAACTCCTTCCTGGATAACTGCACCTCCAATCCTGACTTGCTCTGAAATGGCTGACTGGATCCATGTTCAGTTAAATCCTCACATGGAGCACTATTATCTGGGAACTTGGTAATTTTCCAAATCATCAATTTCTAGTTTCTTCGTGCCCAGGAGTTCATTTCTCAACTTATCCCTCTCCTCTAGGATTTTACTATAAGCTGCAAGGAGAAAATAGGCTGCACTTTCCACACTTAGCTTGGAAATCTCCACAGCTAAATCTAAACTCATTGCTTTCAAATTCTGCCTTCCATCCAGCATCAGAAGTCAATTTTGCCAAATTCTCTGCCACTTTGAAGCAAAGATCTCCTTTCTTCCAGTTTCCGATAATACGTTCATCTTTTCTTTCTATGGCTTCATAGGAAGTAACTTTAGCATCCATATTTCTACCAAGATTCTCCTCAAAGCATTCTAGGCCTTTTCCATCAAACAACCCACAATTCTTCCAGCCTCTACCATTACAAAATTTCAAAGCCATTTCAATATTTTTAATATTTGCAATAGTAGCAGCCCACTCTCATGGTTCCAAAAGCTGTTTTAGTTTCCAAGGCTACTCAAAGCAGTTATCATGAAATGCATTAGCTTTAACAAAGGGAATTTATTAGCTTTCAAGCTTATGGTTTTGAGGCCATGAAGCCTCATCAAAAGATCCTACTTAGAATGGGTTTACACCTATAGGAATGGATTAGATTTAAGTACATGTTTTTTATCTGGGGTACATACAGCTTCAAACCACCACAGTAATACTAGAATATTCTAGGAATAGAGAAACATAACAGAAACAGGGACTCAGTGTAATTTGAACAACTGAAATTATATCCTTTACAAATGTGGAAATTAACCACAATTAGATGCTTATATATTGGCTTTTATATATGATTTGTGTGAATAATATAGATTTGCAATGCACATAATATTTAAATTATATATCATATCAAAAAAAGTCCTATATATAAAAAAGTCCTATAATTAATAGGACTTTATATCTAGTAATATTTAAGAGATATATCAAAAAATAATATAATTTATTTGTTTACACATTCTTATTACTTTTACTAAACTTTGAATACTTATATATAGCCTGGGTGCCTTTTCAAAATGGCAGTATTATAAAGGCAACTTTTTGTTTATTCTATCTTTCTAATTAGGATTTACTATATTAAAAATCATTCTGAGAACCCAAGAGCTAATACAAAGGGCGTTAAACTAGTAAGCAAATAACAGCCCTAGCAATTCCACATCTTAGTGTACACCCCATGAAAATATATTTTTCATCAAATGACATGTACAAATATGTGCATGGTATCAATATTTGTAGTGTCCCAAAACACAACTGAAATACTGAGGTGGGTAATTGTGACATGGACTGGATCCCACTGAAAATAAATCAAATATTTTTATATTGTTTTTGGAAAAGTAAAAAAAATATATTTAATTTTAGATTCTGTTAAGTTTAAAAACCAAGGTAAAATTTTAAATTTATTTAAAAAATAATATAAATTTGCTAATTGTAAATTTGCAAATAGAAATTGCAAGTTACCAAATAGAAGTTACAAAATTCTAACTTGCAAATTAACTTCCCTATAGCAAAAAGAAATTAAGAGGAATAATTGTAAATAACATTAACTATAAAAATCTCATAAAGACTACAAAAAGAAACAGTAAAATCAAGATACAGGGATATAGGGAAAACATAAAATTGCATAATATAATGAAATCAATTTTATCAGAAATAAAAATAAACATAAGTGAACAAAAGTTCAAGTTAAAACAAAAAGAATTTCACACTGGATATTTTTAGATATAAAATATTTATATTAAAAGCAAATATCATAAAATATTTTAACATATGACTACTTATAGCAATTTGATATTGTTTATAAATTCCAAAAATAGAAATTGGATTATGTTTGTAAACTGGTCTTTTCTCTGGGTGTATTAGATTGTATTAGCTTCAGAGGTTTCACTTTTACTTGATTAAATTATGATTAAGGCTTTGATTGGGCCACTTCAGTAGGATGTTGAGTCCCTGCCCATGTGGGCATGGACTCAGAGAAAATGACAGGGCAGAGAAAGGAGTGAGAGTTTTGATGCTGGAGTCCCAGGAAGTAAACACACAGGAGAAGAACACAGAGGAATAGAGACAGCTCCATAGACACAGAAGAGGCCCTGGGAAGAGAGAGAGCCTGATGGTCTACAGCTGACCTTGGGAAGAGACCAGAGTAGCAGAGTCTGGAGAGAAATGGACCCCGGGAGAGAGACGAGACTTATACCAGCCGATAGCTGAGATTGGTAGAAGCTGGGACCATGGAGACTTAAGAGGAAGAAGGAAGGCTGAACCCTTGCAGAGACTGGCAGCCATCTTGCTCCATCATGTGGCCAATGACTTTGGGTGAGAAAGTACCTCTTATGGTACTTTGAGTTGGACTCTTTAGGGCCTTGTGACTGTAAGCTCCTACCAAATAAATAACCCTTATAAAACCCAACAGACTTCTGGTACTTTGCATCAGCAGCCCTTTGCCTGACTGATACACTACTATAATAAATAAAAAATGAAAACATAAGTCTGGCAGACACTAGTCAAAGAAATCTAAGGATAACAATGAAAGTATCATACAAAATTAAATTTAAGAATAAAATTAATAGAGAGGATGCCACCAATATAATGATAAATGAGAATGTCCACTGTATAGACATTAACAATTTTTAAATTCTATGTATATATTAAAATAGCCTCAATGTATATGAAATTTGATAGGGAGTTTAGAGATGTTCATTGCATTATTTTTATTTTTTGGCATATCTCAAATATTCCATAGCAATATATACCAATTTGTAAATGCAGAACATTTTAAATAATGGTAAGAAAAGATAACTATAGTTGTAGCAAATAATTTTAAATTCTTTAAATACACCGTATTAATTTTCCTTTATAAAATGAATATTGACATAAGTTGTTCAAGAGTAACATAACAAGGGTAGGGAAAATGGTGCTTCCAGAATGATGATGTGGGGAGTTCATGGAAATATCCAGAATATTGACCAAATGAATATTGACAAAATTAGATCAAGAGTAACATAATAAGAGCAGGGAAAACAGTTTTTCCAGAATGATGATGTGGGGAGTTAAGGGAAATAGTTATTAAATTGGTCAAAATTAGCAAAGACAGCCAATAAAAGTATCTGGAAATCGATAAAAGGACTTCAACAAAATGAGAAATACTTATATAACCAAATTTGCTAAAACTCAGTAAGAAGCCCATTTCCCCACAGCTGTGCCTTGCAGAAGAGCTGTCTCAGCGGGTTTGGAAGCCAAGTAGAAGTTCCTTTCTCCCCCACATCCCTGGGGTGGAAGAGCTATTCTGAGTGGATTCAGTAGATCCCCTTTTCCATTTTCTACATCTAAAATAGGGAAGAAATAATCTTTTCAACATAAGGTGCAGGGAAAACTACATGCGCACATGCAAAAGAATAATGTTTGCTCTCTGTTTTACACCACATGCAAAAAACTAACTCAAAACAGATCATAAGCTGAAATATAAAATCTAAAATATAATACTCTTAGAAGAAATCATAGGAGTAAGTCTTTATGACAATAGGTTAGGCAATGTTTTATTGGATACAACACTAAAAGGATAAATGACAAAAGAAAAAAAAATCAATGAATCAAATATCAACATTAAAAACATTTGGGCTGAAACAATACCATCAAGAAAGTGAAAATGCAACCTACAAATGGGAGAAAACATTTTCAAATCATATACCTTATAAGAGACTTGTATTCATACATGGAAAGAAGTCTGACAATTCAATAATATAAAGAAAATAACCCAATTAAAAAATGGGAGAAATAGATATTTTTCCAAGACGATGAACAAATATTCAATGAGCACATGAAAAGATGCATAGTATCATTAGTCATTAGGGGAAGGCAAATCAAAGCCACAATGAGATACCATTTCACACCCTCTAGGATGACTAAAGTATAAGATATAGACAGTAACCAATGTTGGCAAGGATATGGCGAAACTGGATCCCTCATTCATATTTGGAGGGAATGTAAAATGGTAAGCCTGGTTTGGGAAATATTTTGGCACTGCCACAAATTGTTAAACATAACATTGCTATATAATCCAGCAATTCCCCTCCTATTAAATATCCCAGATAAGTGAAAATATGTGTTGATTCAAAACTTTGTATTTAGACATTCATAGCAGCATTATTCATAATAACTGAAAAGTGGAAATAATCTAAGTGTCTGTGTTAGCCAGCCAAAGGGGTGCTGATGCAAAACACCAGAAATCGGTTGACTTTTATAAAGGGTATTTATTTGGGGTAGCAGCTTATAGTTACCAGGCCAAGTATAAGTTACTTCCCTTACCAAAGTCTTTTGCCACGTGTTGGAACAAGATGGCTGCCAAAGTCTGCCAAGATTTCAGGCTTCCTGGGTTCTTCTCTTCCCCTTGTTTCTCTCTGGGCTTAGCTGCCCTGCTCTCTCCACAAGGCCAGCTGTAGACTATCAGGCAACCGGTTCTGTCTCTCTCCCTGGGGCTCGATTCTCTCAGAGCTCAGCTGCTCTGCTCCTCTGTGTGCCTACTTCCCAGGGCTCCAGCACTAAAACTCTCACTCTCTTCTCTGACATGTAGTTTTCTCTGTGTGTCCCCACCCGCCAAGGGGGCAGGGACTTAACGTCCTACTGACGTGGCCCAATCAAAGCCCTAATTATAATTTAATCATGCTGAGAGGAAAAGACCAGTTTACAAACATAATCCAATATCTACTTTTGGAATTCATAAATAATGCCAAACTGCTACAGTGTCCATCAATTGACGAATGAGTGAACAAAATGTTGTGTATATATACCATGGAATATTATGAGGTAATAAAATAAATGAAGTGCATATGTATACAATAACATGATGGATCTTAAATATATTATGCTTAGTGAAAGAAGCCAGTAACAAAATGACCACATGTAGTATGAATCCATTTAAATTTGGTGTTCAGAATAGTTAAATCCATAAAGACAAATTAGGTAATTGGTTGCCTAGGCTGGGATGTTGGATGGAAATGAGAAGTGTCTAATAACGGGTATAAGGTCTTTTAGCAGTGATGAAAATGTTCTAAAATTAAATTGTGGTGATGGTTGAATGACTCTGTGAATACTATATACTAAGAAATATTGTATACTTTAAATGGATGGATTTTATGGTTTGTGACTAATAGTTCAATAAAACAGATAAAAATCAGATTATTTGCGAAATAAAAGCATTTTTAAATCAATGAACAATTAATTCATGTTTCAGATATTATCAAAGCCTTATTTTCTCTGAATCAATGAAAAATTGTGGGAATAAGATAAGAAAGAAGAAGAAAACCTAGAGAGTTGAGCCCATTAATTGGAAGAGCTTTTTCTGAGAGATGTATGATAATAATTTCTAAAGAGGTAACTGAGAGGCTAAGCAATTGTATTAGTCAGCCAAAGGGGTGCTAATGCAAAATACCAGAAATCTGTTGGGTTTTATAAAGGATATTTATTTGGGGTAGAAGCTTATAGTCACAAGGCTCTAAAGAGTCCAAACCAAGATACCATAAGAGGTACTTTCTCATCTCAAGTCATTGGCCACATGTCGGAGCAAGATGGAGGGCCATGTCTGCAAGGGTTCAGCCCTCCCTTTTCCTCTTAAGGCTCAGTGGTCCCAGCTTCTTCCAATAGCAGCTCTTGGCTGGAATAAGTCTCATCTCTCTCCCAGGGCTTCTTTCTCTCCTGGCTCAGCTTCTCAGGGTTCTGTTCTCTGCAGCTGCAAACTATCAGGCAAACAGCTTATCTCTCTTCTGGGAGCTGCAGGATCCTGTCTAATGAACTGTCTCTCTTCCTTTGTGTTCTCCTTCTCGCCTTTACTTCCCAGGGCTGCAGGGTAAAATCTCTCCTCTGCCCTGTCATTTTCTCTACTCATTTTCTCAAAGTGCTACTGACATGGCCTAATCAAAGCCCTAATCATAATTCAATCTAGTAAAAGTGAAACCTCTGAAGTTAATACAATCTAATATGCCTAGAGCAACAGATAAGTTTATAAATATAATCCAGTATCTGTTTTTGGAATTCATAAACAATATCAAACTGCTACAGCAACTGAGTTGAGCTTCCAAATATCTTATGGGAGATACGTATATATAAACATACCATAGCCTGCAAAGCAAATGAAGAAAAATAAACATTCCTGGGCTTGTGTTGTGGTCAAATTGCACACCATAGACTTAATTAACACTGGACTGAAAATCAGCTACTTCTAAGTGGGACTGAAATTGAGGTTCAAATTATATTGGTCCTTGATAAGGTTAAGATGTTTTTGGAATGCTGATGATCTAAACCTACACACATGCCAGAAGCAAATTTAAATGCTCTCCAAAAGAACTTTAAATTCTGTGTGATTTGTCATATAGAACATATGACACTCAACCAAAGCTTACCAGGCATACAAAAACACAAGACAATTCAACAAAAGGAAAAGAATAC
>JAQZBX010089520.1:0-12619 GCA_029593785.1 Cabassous unicinctus
TTTTTTTTAAGATTTATTTATTTATCCCCCCCTTGCTGCTTGTGCTGCTGTGTCCATTCGCTGTGTGTCTTCTCCGTGTCTGCTTATCTTCCCCTCGCTGTGAGGTCTTGCTGCATCAGCCCCTTGTGCTGCGTGGGCCGGCCTGCCCTCACAAGGAGGCCCCGGGAAGTGAACCCGGGGCCTCACACATGGTAAATGGGGGCTCTATCCACTGAGCCACACCCGTTTCCTGTTGTGAGGGCTTGCTGCATCAGCCCACTAGGCTGCGCGGGCCGGCCTGCCCTCACAAGGAGGCCCCGGGAAGCGAACCCGGGGCCTCCCATATGGTAAACAGGGGCTCTATCGACTGAGCCACACCCGCTTCCCCCATGTTCTTTTTATTCCCCACTACCTTCAACTCTTGAGTTCAAAAGAGACATCACAGCTATATTCACTAGACGAGAGCTTTCCAATTGGTGTGTCAAAAACGGGTTAAAAGTGTGCCTGTGGGTTTTTTTCCCTCAGCCTCCACTGGCTGGGTAGGGCCTGAAGATGGGGGATGTGGGACAGAGTCCCTGACTCAGTGCTTCCATCCATATGCAGGCTCCTTTGCTTATCACTGTCGAACATGCAACTATTATGATTTTTTACAAGTACCATGATGTAAAAACAAGGTTGGTAAAAGCACCACATCAGAATTACGATATTACAGAGGGCAGGGAAAACCTAATAAACTCATTTTTTAAGTTGTGGATGAAATGCCTCATTTATTTTCTTTAAGTCAAATTTTGTTGCACTCTGAATCCTTGTTTCTGCCAGACAGTGGGAATTCAGTCTGTTGTCACAGGAGCTTCTCCCCCTTACTCAACTCATTCCAAGGAGCTGAGGTCTTAAATAGTGAAAACCATCGGGGTGGGCATAATAAAAAAGACAATCACGAGGGCTGACAAGAATGTGGAAGAACGGAAACTCTCACACGTTGCTAGTAGGAATGTCAAATGGTGCACTGCTTTACAAAACAGTCTGGCAGATACTCAAAAGGCTAAACATAGGGGTACCATTTGACTCAGCATTTACACTCCTAGATATATATCCAAGAGGATAGAAAACATATGTTCAAGAAAAAACTTATACACAAACACAGTATAATGATTCATATTAAACAAAAAGTGGAAACAACCCAAATATCCATTAATTGATGAATGGTTAAACAAAATGAGATAAATTCATGCAGTGGAATATTAGTCAGCCACAGAAAGGAGTGAAGTACTGATAAATGATACAGCATAGATGTTGTGCCAAGTAAAAGCCAGACACAAAAGGTCACATATTGTATGATTCCATTTATATGAAACATCCAGAATAGGCACATCTATACAGACCGAAAGTAGATGAGTGGTTGCCAGGGGCTGGAGGGAGGGGGCATGGGGATTGACTGCTAATGGGTATGGTATTATTTTTAGGGTGACGGAAATATTCTGGAATTAGAGAGTGGTGATGGTGGCATAGCTTTGTGAATATACTAAAAGCCACTAAATTGTTCACTTAATAGTTGAGTTTATGGTGTGTGAATTATATATCAATTTAAAAAAAGAAATATGCATCAAAAATAAATAAATAGGCCACTGGAGGTGGGCTGTTGGGTCTTTGTCCACACAGGCTCTGTTTATCTCTGTCCATGGTCTGAGCCTGCATTGGCCTGGAAATCTGCTCTCTCTGCCTCTGTATCCTGGGCACAGAATCTAGCTTCCCCAGGGGCAGCATGCTGCCAGTTTCCATGGAAAAGTGCTCCCTTTGTGGGCACTGCCAGGCTCAGGTCTAGGCTTTTATTGTGTACAGGCCCCATGTACTCCTCCTGCCTACTCATCTTCAGGGTCTGCCCTCCTTTCCCTCCCTGCCTCTTCTAAATTTTCTAAAATTCAGTATTATTTTCTTAGTTATGCCCCCCCCCGAACACGTTTCATCAGTATAACTTGCATTTGTTTACTTAAAATATATACGCTATATTGAAAAAAATAAGTGACCTTGATGTTCACACCCACAAAACTAGCACTGGAAAGAGTTACACTCAAGGATACATACTAAGAAAGGTGAGAAAACAAAGGGATGGAAGACAAAACTCAAACGATGAGAGAAGAGTTGAACATTTTTGAGCCAATGGGGAACACAAAGAAATTCTGGAGAAACTGAAGTTCTGTGGACTTTTTGTCCTACACCAACGTGAGTAGGATGTATATTTTGGTTGGACAGATGCCCTGAGCCAGCTTTCATATCAGCTAAGTGTCGCCACTGACGTCCATGCGCTAATTCCAGAACTTGTGGCTGCTACCTTACGTATGGTAGAAATGACTGTGCAGAAGTGATTAGGTTAAAATCATGAGATAGAGAGATTATTCTGGTGGGTCCTAAATGTAATCACAAGAATCCTTTTAAGTGGGAGGTTTGACTATGGAAGAGGCAATGTGATGACAGAAGCAGAAATTGGAGGATGTGCTTTGAAAGTAGAAGAAAGAACCACAAGCCAAGGGATACAGAGGCCGAAAAAGGCAAGGAAACGGACTCTCCTCTAGAGTCTAGAAGAAACTAGCCTTGCCAACACCTTGACTTTAGCCCAATGAAACTGATTCGGTTCTGACCTCCAGAGATGTAAGAGGATGAACTGGCATCATTTTAAGTCCTAAATTTGTCACGTACCAAGCTAATGCACAAGCCCATTCTGAACCTGAAAGGGCCTCGTCAAGCACATGGACGACTAACACTGACGTTTTGGTTACTCTGGAGGCAGCAGCCTGTTTTGCACAACTAGATTTTTTTTTTCTGTTGCCTGAAGGGGTCAAAAAAAACCTGTGTGTGGTGCTGGTAAGTGAGAGCAGATACTCATCACTGGCTAGCGAAATTTCCTACAACCCTGAGGCAGAGATGAAGCCAAATAATGTCGGCTCTACAGTTGCGAGCTCAAGAGGCGGAAAGGGGTCAAAGTCAAGTCAAGAGGAGAGGCAAGAGTGTGGTATCTTCACTGGGAATGTACAACCATTCCTGACAGAGCGCTTAAAATGTTTGACTATTTTGCCTTTCTTCTAAGTCATGTGGAAATAACGTATGGTCATTCATTTATCTGCAGCTGCAAGAGCTTTCTTGAAAATTGCCAGTCTAAACCCATATGATAGAACTATTCAATCTGAAATGAACAGGAGATGGAGCAAAGGAAAGAATGGGAGAGTTCATGTGTGCATGTACATGTTTGTAGAGAGTCTAGAACGAAAATAGCAAATTTAAGTGAGTTTTTCAATTTTTTGTACTTAAGAATTTCCTTCACTGTCTTGATTAGCCTATCTGTGGTTCTCAAGAGACTTAGGAGTAGGAAGAAGAAGGGGTGGTGACCCTTTGCCCCCAAATAAAGATGTGTCTGAAATATTCCCTCTTATTCTCTACGGGGGAAAATAAACCAGAAAATGATAGTATCTGGAAGAAAAAGTAAAGGAACTGGAACACTAGATTTGGTCCTCTACATTAGAGAATGCCTTATTTTCTTTTCAGGTCATCTCAAAGCTGTCTTCTCCCCAAGATGTGCATTTTTTGTTGTATGGTCTCCAATCCCTGCACGGGAACCCTTCTCTGCTTTTCCAGCTGAGTGTGAGAATGATCCCTAAAGGATGACTGGACTGGCAGATCAAAGACAAATCTAGAAACTACTTCACTTGCCTCAGCTGAAAGGAAGTGCATATACAGTGTAAATAGTGCATAAAACCAATATAAGAAACTTCCAAGAATGTATTTCCGAATGGTCTTTCAAGGCAGTCAAGGTAAGTGGCTCAGCAACTCCTTCCAATTATGCTGCTATTACTTAAGCCACTTTTGGAACACCATTGTTTGTTTGTTTTTTTTTGGGGGGGGGGAGAATCATTAGAGGTATTATACAGGAGACATTGCTATGTTCTCCCCAAATCCCATTTCCTTTTCTTCCAGTCACACAAACAGGATTTCTCCTGCAATTCAGTGGGCCATAAGACTGAGCTCTGGCTAAATGTGATGTGTGCCAAGTCAGGGCCTAGCTCCCTAAACATTCCTGTGGAATTCTCCAGGCTCTCGCTCTCCCCTTGATTGCTGGCTAGGTACAGAGGTCCAGCACAGGACTCTGAGGACCTAGAGACTGTAGAAACACAATATGGAAGGAGCCTGGGTCCCCGAATGGTTGTGTGGAGCAGAAGCTCCCTACTGACCTACGATGGATGATGGCGTTAGAAATAAACCTCTACTATGCTAAGCCACTGAGATTTAGGGGGTATTTCTTACAATTAAGTTGACTAATAAAGTCAGTATATTCAATTATATTGAATATATAAGAATAATCACATCATGACTTTATATTTGCACTTCAATCTCTCCTGCCCCATTGATTAGACTTTCTTCTGAAAATATTTTTTAAAGTAAATCTGTCTCCAAGGATGAATGGTTGCCTCCTTACCAAATAACCTAATGTTTACTACAGAGGCAATTAAAAGGAAGAGGATTGTTGAAATAAGTACAGCTTCTCCAGGTTTCATCTCTGAAACCAATAGCACTTATTTGGATGCTAAGGAGAGTTTGTTTATAGGGATTGTATTGCAGCAAGAGTTCAAGCCATAGAATTATTTCCATTTTAATAATCACAGCATTTTAATAACTGGAGCCTGATTTGGTTTTGCTTGTAGTGTAAGGAGATAGCATGATCTTCCAGGTGAAATTATAGTGGTCCAGTTCCCAGGATAAAGATAAGAGGCTGGAAGTTCGTAGAGAAATACAGCAGTATTATGACAGTTTGGCTGGTAACGCTTCTTAGTTTCTATGCTTGGGCAGGAAATCATGCTTAAAGTATTTTACTTCAGTTGTGTAAATTTAGCATGATGGGGTAAAATGCCATTTATCAGTTGCTTCATTCTTAAAAAGGCAAGATATCCAAATTTTAGAAAAATCATTAATCCAGAATGTGTCAACTTGCAGGCATTCTGGATAAACAATAATCTGCTATGTCTGTTTTGATGTGTGTGAATAAAAATTTTAGTCACATTGCTTTGTGAAGTCACATCTTGAAAATAGAGGTGGAGCTTATTCTAGGTAACAAGCAATAATGCTCCTATTAGAAGCCAAGAGTGAAGTCTCAATTTCATTGAGTCTCAGTTTCCTAATTTATAAAATGAGGATGATCATAGCACTTAGCTCTCAAGTTTGTGAAGAGAATGGAGTAAGTTAATATATATAAAGTACTTATATTTGTGTCTGGCATCTAGGAAAAGCTATGTAAGTGTTAGTTAAGTGTTAAAGTGCTAATTATTCTTAATATTGTTTAGTCCATGAAAACGCCTGAAACATGAAGCATATTTGATTGATTAAGCCAGCTCATGTGCACACTTAGCTGGAAACAGAATAAAACACTTTTCTCTACAGTAATTTTTAACAAATCAGACATATGTTTAAATGCATAACATACACACAAATATTCTTTTTAAAAGTCAAATTTCTAGACTTAAATATCAATTTAAGAAATTTCTGAAGGACGTGGCACATATATGAAAACGGCCATTATTTCCCACTGATTGCAGTTTTACAAGCGCCTGCTAGAATCTCTAATGAGACCTGGCCCAACAGGTCAGCCAAGCAACCAGCCAGAAGGTCTGCCACATTCTTAACTATTGTGTCATCCCAGCAATCTGCAAGAGACAGCAGCTCTTTTAGCCCTGTTCTAGTTAAGGCTCAGCCTGTTTCTCTGTTGCTTAAACTCTACTTTCAGAGGAAAAAGATTCAGTCTAAAAATTCCTCTGGGCCAAAACACAGCCTTGGGCATCTTACACTAAGATGGCCTCGAAAAATCTGGCTGAGGCATTTTTTGAATCTGCTGTAGGGATGAGAACATCTCCATTTGGACTCTGAGCATACTTTTTTTTTTTTTTTTTTGAAGTTTATCATTCAAACAATTGCTTAGTTCTCTCGTTGTGGACAAGCACTTAAAAAAATAAAAATAAAATACAAAATTGAGTGAATATTCCAAATGCCATTTGTTTTGTAATTGGTGCAAGAGATTGTGTGACTGGAATCACTTAAAATGAAGGGAAATTAATAGCGAGAAAGCTCTCACTGGTGATGTGAATGAATGGCCACATTGCCATGACATTTTACTGCATCCACTCAAACAGATGGGATTCCGGAGCTAACTGGCCTTCATTGAGATGAATGAGATTCCACAACTATTAGCACACTGGCATAGAAATGGGGTGGGTTCAGTCGCATAGGCATTCTTACGGAAACAAAGACTATTACAAAGCTATCCTGTCCCCAGTGCCCATCAATGCAGGCCCATTCTTTACCGAACCTCATTCATTCCTGCGAAAGCTACATTCAATATCCGATGCCACTCTTCAGGCACCACATGGAAATCCTGAGCATTTGATCAGCTATTAACTCTCATGGATGCTGATGTGGCTGGTTTGGCTACAGAAGACCAAAGTGCGCCCTCACAAGCGGTGATGCACGCCAAAAGGGGGCCGAGCAAAAATCAAACAGCCAGAGAAAAAGCAGCTTTCCTCAAAAGCAACCAGAATAAGACCTCCTGAGTTGGCAAAGGTCATCGAAGACATTGAAATTCAATGAAGGGGGTTATAAGTTAAGGAAAACAGGCAGGCACCAGGGAACCTAGGAGGCTGTGAGAAGGCTGGGGGCCAATGCCCCTTTCCTATAGAAAGGAGCCAGCATGGGGTATGCTTTGCAGATGGGCTGGGGAGCACATCTGGCACACAAGTGTATGACCTCGTATTCCTAAACCAGCCCTCAACCGTCATGTGGAAAGAGGTGTATCGGGTGAAAGCAGGAGGAATTATAGCTGAGAGATCATAATGCTTTAAAAAAAAAAAATAAGTGTAGGATCTCAGCCAAAACATTCTTCCCCCAGCAGATTATATTTTTAATCCACCTACTTAATTAGCTAGCTCCTCGGTGGATCAAATGATATTAGGGAGTTAGAATAATATTGCTACTGGAGCAGCCATTTAATTCTAGCAACTCTAAAGCAAATTATTTCATAAATGGAGAGTTTATTCAATTCAGTTCATTTCCAATTGAATTCTGAGCCCCTTCTATGACCAAAGCACTGAGATAGACCCATAGGGGAACAGAGTGAGGGAGGAACAAGCCCTGACCACAATCTGTTGACCACTACCCAAATTGTAGCAAAGTAATGCAAACAAACTGCAAGTCCGCTGGCATGGGATGAGAGAGAAATGTTCAAAGAAGGGAAGCATCACTTACATTTATAGAGAAGCTGAAAAGATTTGATGGAACAAAGAGCATGGATGCTAAAGATTGAAAGATAAAGGACTTCAGCAGGTAGAGATGAGGGAAAACAGATATATTTGTAAAGGAAGAAGAGTCCAGTTTGGATGGAATGAGGCATGTAGAGAGAAGCAAGTGATAAAAACCTACACTAGAGGATGGCAATGGGAATGAATAGGTTGGGGGATGGATGAGAGAATAATATAATTTAACAAGTGACTGAAAGAATTAGGCAAATTTCATTCACTCAACAAGTATACGTAATGATTGCTACGTGATATTGTCTTATGTTGGATGTTGCGGGTAGGAATATAAAACGACATATCACGGCTCCTCCCCGCCCCCAGTAGCTCACAGCCTAGTGGGGGAAAAGGCAACCCATTATATTAGAGTTTGCTCCATTCTGGTACTAAGAAAGCACCTAGAGTCAATAGGGGTCAGTGCGGGAAGGGTGGTATCTGAGTTGGGGGGAGCGTCTTCTACAATGGAGAAGATGTAGGGGGTCAGCCAGGGACCAGGAAGAGACAAGACTTGAGAGCAATGAACTAGGTGAAGGACTTTGCACGACTTGTTATGGAGCCTAGACTTTTCTCCTGAAGAAATGAACCGGTGAGCTAGTGGCATGTTTGAAGTAGGGGGCTGGCATTTTCAGATTGCATTTTACAAAGGCCACTTTGGCAGCTGTGTAGAGATGGGATGGAAGGGGACAAACACCTCTGGTTGCAGGCTGGGCAAGGAGACAGGAAACGATTGCAAGAGTCCAGCTGAGAGGCCTGAGACTTTCGTCCATGGCTGTGATGAATCCAGAGGATATTAATGAGATAGCAGGGATAGAAGACAGCTTGGGTTGAAATCCCCTACAAAGGAATTAAGGCTCACTCATGAAATTCTGGTTTTAGAAGTTTCCTAAATGATGGTATCCTTACTCAAGATAGGGAACATTAAAAAAGCAGTGGGTTTCAAGAAGGATGAACTCAGTTTTGGATGACTTAACTTCAAGTGCCTGGGAAGTATACTAGTAGAGGTGATTATTAAAACAAGTTGATATTAAAGCAAGTAAAAAACCTATAGATATAAAAATCCCTAATTTTATATCTGAAACATAGCTCGGTCTGTAAAAATCACCACGATCGTAGAACAGAGTAATTTAGAATGGATAAACTAAAAATGAAAAGCAAACAGAGATAAATTCTCAAATGCAAAAGGCTTTTAAGTAGCGTGAATTCTCTGAATCCTTTTATATACCTCTTTCGAGACAATGGCCTTTAGACAACTCAGTAAATGTCAACTTTAATTTGCCTGCTTCTTTTATTTAGTAAGCACTTATTGAATAGCTCCCACGTACAACACATCAATGCTGGGCAAAATCAAGAACACCAAAATGGACAAGGCCTTGTCCCTAGCAGGAAGACATTATCCATGTGGTTCAAGGGAAGTGGATGGAAGTGACTGGAGCCCATAGTGGAACCTGCTGGGAGATAGGAATGCTATGGGAATTTAAAGAAAGGTAGCTCTATGTCAAAGTCAAAATAATCAGAGGGTGACAATACTGATCCTGTCCCTATTTAAAATTGATATTGTTCATTGTAGAATTTTCGGTAGTAATTTTGATATTTAAAATTTGGGCATTTCAATATTATCTTGATTACAGGACTTTTTTGGCTTCCCCTTACATTTTGTGCTTGCAGTGAGTACCTCCCTTGCCTCATCCAGGTCCTGGCTCTGGAGAAGTTAGTATAGTTAAGGTTAGGCAGACAAACCACCTGGAATCATCAAGGCAAAATCATGACTTTTCCCCCAGTAGGATTGTTGTTTCTTTTCTCCCTAACTTACTCTAATATCGGAATTACTCTATGTCTCTCATGAACATAGCTTCCTCCTCAAAAAACCAATTCAACAAGTAGCTACATTTTGAGCTTTCCTTTAGGACAAGTCCTCCACAGTGAACTACCAGGAGGAAGATGGGGCAAATAGCTCAGATTATACATGCTGCTTCTACTACAGGTAATTTCCAATTTATTTTTGTAATTTCCAATTTAATATGAGTATACATTTTGATTTCCATTAAGACTCTTCCTTCCCTCCATCCCCCCAAAGGTCTAGGCATTTCAAAACCCAACAGAAATATTTTGAGCTGACATGCAAAACTGGAATTTGCTGACTCTTGTACTAGACCCAAAGCTCCGCAGAGATAGGAATTTTTGCCGGCATGTGCTCTGCTATATCCCCAGTGCCTAGGCTAGTGCTTGGACCAAGGTGGGAACTTCATATATACTTGTCTGAGCCTTGAAATACAGAAGATTCTTTCTTTTCTTTTCTTTTTTTTTGATATACCAGGGCCAGGGATTGAGTCCAGAACCTTATATGTGGGAAGCCAGTGCTCAACCACCGAGCTACACTGGCTCCCCCAAGTTGGTTTTTTCACTTGTTTGGTTTGTTTTTTAGGAGGTACTGGGGGATCAAACCCAGGACCTTATATATGGGAAGCAGGCGCTCAACAACTTGAGCTATATTTGCTCCCCACTGAAATATAGAAGATTATGAATCACTACAAGTAGCAAGCTATTTATCCAAACAAATCAGAAGACATACACATTGCTTAATTATATTATAATTACATAATTTTACTGCTGTTCTATATTGACCCAATGCCCACAAATACTCAAGGCCTGATTTGCCAACCTTAGCTTTATTGAATTGTCAGATTCTGAACTGTCCTTTGGTAAGAGCAAATGTTGAAAGAAATGGATTTGAGTCAGGGTACTTTATACCAATAACTCAATGATGAAATTATCTTTGAATGTTCTCAGTGGGGAATGAAATTTTGAGCCACATGTTAGCAGATAGTATCTGAGT
Organism: Cabassous unicinctus; assembly: GCA_029593785.1. Classification (NCBI taxonomy): domain Eukaryota; kingdom Metazoa; phylum Chordata; class Mammalia; order Cingulata; family Chlamyphoridae; genus Cabassous; species Cabassous unicinctus. The sequence goes on from JAQZBX010089520.1 coordinate 10,138, forward strand.
GATATTTTGATGACTAACCTGATTTGGAAATTAAAACATCTAGGAATCATGTGCACCAAACACTTCTGCACGTGCATGTATGTGTGCATGATTAGGTATGTATTTCCTTACGAGGGATCATAATTCAGTACACCTGTCCTCTACTGAAATCCCACCCCTCCCACAACTCATCTCTGTCACTTGGATTGCTTGGATTATAAATGTTGAACAAGCAATAAAGAATCCTGTGAAAGTCGTAATAAATGGCATCATCAATAGATTCAAAATTCTCCCCTCTGTGCTTTCCCCTAAGGAATCCCACTCCTCCTTTTCTTTCAAATGGCTTGTCGTAGTTTTCACTGGAAATAACATATAGAGCAGGGGTTCTTAGCAAGGGATCCGTGAGCTTAGATTTAAATTCAAAAATATATTTACTAAACAATACTCTGTATAGTGTGGACTTAGTAAGGGGTCCACGGTTTTCACCTGACTGGCACAGGGGTCCGTGGGGAAAAAAAGGTGAAGAACCCCTGACCTAGAGGAAGCTCCCACCTACCACTGCAGCCCACGTATTTTTAGAAGCTTTGGATTTTCTTGTGAAGTGCCATCCAACTAGTGACCTCACCTGTCCTTGTTTACTTTATGAATTCTGATGAGCACATAGGTCAACGCGTAACTGCTCTAAGTAGCACTTTAAATTATTTTAATATACTCCCATAAAAACCGAGCTGCCAACACTCACATTTGTGGACTCCAGAATATAGGGACTATGTAGAGTCCTTTGACTCTACGAGTAGTTTTAATGTAACAGGCTGGTTGATATTACTGTGTGTGTGTGTGTGTGTGTGTGTGTGTGTGTGTGTATAGACACACAACTGCATGGGCTAACATCTTTAATTTTTTTTCCCTAGGTGCATTGCTTAATTCTGTCTAATAAAGTGTAGTCTGCTTTTCACTTTTAGTTCCCATATAAATAAAAGAAAAAGACCAAGTCAGTGATTATTTTCCCCTTGTTTCATCCTTGTAACAAAATAAAACATCTCTGGACCCGAGGCCAACAAGAGGCACCAATTACTCATCTACCTTATGACAATATTTTGTACCAACTTAAAAATATGTTAACCAGGTTTACTGGGAAAAAAGAGTAAGGTTTTACCTAAGCTATCCTCAGATAAAAAGACAAATGAGTTTAAGTCACAGCTATTCAAAATCAGAGAGAAAACTAACTCTGCAGACATCCACATGTCTAGAGAGTATTTAAACTATTTCACTTTATAAACTTCAACAGGGGAGATGGTTTCTGCCGTACTGGCTTAGAGAATCACTTGGGAATGAATAATTCATAGGCTTTTTAGCAAGCCTCAAGCGTAAATCAGTCAAATATAGCAACATGATATTCATGCTGAATTTTTAAATACTTGAAACATTTAGATGGAAACTTTTTCTTTTCAAGAGAACGGGAGGAAGAATGTCGTTTTACCTCCACTCACGTTGCCCTGCACACTTGCATTATGTGCTTTAAAAAAATCTATACTAAGAGATTTAATTAAACAATAAACCAGTTACCATAGCAGAGGTTAAAAAAAAAGAAAAGCAACAAAAAAACTTTCTCAGTGCTATGTTTTCTTTATTAACATACTGATGTGAAACTAAACAGAAAAAGCAATCTAATAACAAACATTCCTTTGAGACATGTTCAGGGAGCAAAAGGACATCCACTTATTGTTCCACCCATCCGATTGGGCCATATATGGCAATGAAGGTACAATAGATGGAAACAGGAAACAGACTGGCACATCTGTAGGATCTTATTAGCGGCTAATGGATATCTGAAAAGAACATGCATATAATGCTGAATCGTCTCTACCAATCTCCTAAGCAATTACTCTTAATTAGTGGGTTCTGTTTATAGATTCAACTTAGTGTACCCTTATGTATCAAAGAGATGAAGGCATCTGGAGAGCAAGAAACGACGCTCTTAAAGGAAAAGTCTTACAAGATGTTCGAGGATTTCTTCTTGGGGAAGTGAAACTTACACAAGCCTGGGTATAGGTCAACTTTCCCCTTTGTGAACGATTGACGGTAGGAAAAAAAATTGCCAAACCAGGCTCAGTGCTAAAGGTATTGTCTTTTCCTCAGGAAAATGCAAAGACAGTCAGCAAAACCAAATAATTGTGCAGAACAAAAATATTCCGCTCAATCTCTAAACATTTCCAGGAGGAACCATCCTCTCCCCCGCTCTAACCAAAAGTGGTGCTTTAATTTGAGACGCAGGCACCTGCATTTAGTGCCTGCCAAATTGGAAGCCACGGGGCAAAATGGGTTATGTGACCAGCTGTATCACCATAAAAGAGAGAACACAAATTGGGTTTCCTGGGCCAATCTCGTCAAAGGGGATCTGAGTATAGACACATATCCACAGAGCCAGTTGCTCACTGTCTGTAAAGGTACACACCTTCTGTCCCCACCCAAGGCATATCACATACGTTAATTTTTTTTTTTT
>JAQZBX010089521.1:0-12619 GCA_029593785.1 Cabassous unicinctus
CCGAGAAGCAGATTACTTTTTTTTTTTTTTCCCAGATTCAAAAAGCCGTATCTGTCAAGTCTAGGATCTACTTTCCAGATTCCCCCACCTCCTTCACACATGGTCCTTTACTGATTCAACAACATTTGGGAGAGTTGGGGATAAGGGAGAAAAGTGAGAAATTACTTCCTACTCAGAGATTTAAAAATTGGTCCTCTGAAAAAACTTCTGAAAAATGTTTTCTCGCTCGCTCGCTGCCCTGTCCTGAGGGCCTAGAATAGCGCCTGGTAAACGGCATTTGCAGGATGACGGGCATGATGATAAGCCGCGGGGCCTGGCCGTTTCCCGTCGCTTCAGATCACCTTTGCTCCCCCCAGCCCTCTTCCAGTAAGTGCTTCTTGCTAAGGGTTTCGTTCAGCTCCCCCTCTTCAGGCCTGGGCACAAGACAACCACACGGAGTCGGCTGTGGGAAGATGATGGAGTAGGAGCACCAAGATCAGTCCCTCCACTGAAACAACTGCTGAACTAGCAGGCACTGCCTGAGTCAACTATTGTGAAAGTGGAGTCTAGTGGAACAAGGTACAACAGCCAGGGAGCAGCTGGGGAAGATATCAGTGAATTTCACCCTCTGTGCAGCAGCTACCACTCCCCGTGCCCCGCTCCTCAAATGCATGGCAGACAGCAATGGGACTGCAGTCCAGGAGCCTGTGCAGCTTGCTGATGACAGGGTGGGCTGTAAGGACCAGTCCTCCAAAATCCAGGGGTGCATGGCCTGATCGCTGATCACTGCTTTTGATCAGCTACTCCAGATCGCTGGGGCCAGCTCTGAGAGCAGCCATTGCGCCAAGACCCCTCAGGCAAAAGCAGCAGAGGAGGCTTTTTCTTTTCTTTTTTTTAAACAAATCAATTTTATTGATACATATTAATAAAGCATATAATTTATCCAAAGTGTACAATAATGGTATTTGGTATAATCACATAGCTGTGTGTTCATCACGTCAATCATTATTGAAGCATTTTTATTTCGATAATAATATTAATAAACAAAAAACAAACAAGGAAATTCCTCCCTTCTCAATCTTTCTGTTTCCCTATACATAGCAGAGGAGTCTTAAAGAAGCAGTTCCCCCCACCCCTCCCAAATCTATTCCCCACTTGGGAGCAAAAATAGTTTGGAAAAGTCACAGATTGACAGCTCCAGGCCTCAACAATAACCACAACCACAAAACTAGCAATCTCAAGGAATGGGAGAACTAGATTTCCAGAACTGTAACAACAGAATTCCCAGTTATCAACAACAAAAAAATTATAAAGCAGAAAGTATAGCCCTTTCACAGAAAAAAAATAATGTACCAGAAACCACCCCTGAGGATGCTCACACATTGGAACCATTAGTTAAAGACTTTAAATCAACTGCCTTAAATATGTTCACTGAGCTAAAGGAATCCATATACAAAGAACTAAATGAACTTAGGAAAACACTGTCTGAACAAAACTAAAAGATAGAAATTATAAAAAGAACCAAAGAGACATTTTGGAGTAATAAAAATTTTGTACAGTCATTGAAATGAAAAACTCACTAGATGGATTCAACAGCAGATCTGAACAGGCAGAAGAAAGGATCAGTGAACAAGACAATTGAAATTACCCAGTTTGAAGAGCAGAAAGAAAAAATAATGAAGAAAAATGCACAGAGCCTGAGGAACCTGTGGGACACCATCAAGAGTATCAATATCAGCATTACTGGAGTCTCAGAAGAAGGAGAGAAGGGGGTGTTATTATTTGAAGAAATAATGGCCCAAAACTTCCCCAAGCTGATAGAAGATGTGAATATACACATCCAGGAATCTCAATGAACTCCAACAGGGTACCTTCTAAGAGACCTAGACCAAGATATCATACAGCAAAATTGTCAAAATCCAAAGACAGAGAGGATTTTGAAAGCAGCCAGAAAGAAGCCACTTGTCACTTACAAGGGGTCCCCAATAAGATTAACAGTGGATTCCTCACCAGCATCAATGGAGGCCAGAAGAAAATGCGATGACCTAAAGTCCTTAAAGAAAAAAACTATCAATCAAGAATTCTATATCTAGCAAAATTATCTTTCAAAAATGAAGGAGAGTTGAAGAAAAAGTGCACTAAAAGTGTTCCATGACGATGGGACAGGAGCCAGGATCTCTGCTCAAAGATATTACAATGGAGTAATATCTTTAAAGACCTATGGAGAATGACTGTTGACTTAGGATTATAACCAGCTAATCCAATATATAAGAGTGAAGACCAAAACAGGACATTTTCAGAGCTACAAAGATTTTAAAAATTAATATATATAACAGGCTCTCACTAAATGAAGACAAATGATATACTTCAGCAAAAAGAAAAGCAAATCCAGAGGGAAAGCATGGGCTTTAAGAAACAATAATGAACACAAAAATGGATAGCTTTCTTGGTAAATTCAATTAGTAGCTATAAAATGATAATAATTATAGGTAATTTTTTCATTTAAAATAAGGTAAAAATGAAAACCACACACCCGAGCTCCCCATTATGGTAGTTACTAGCTACATGTGGCTACTGAACATTTGAAATGAGGCCAATCTGAATCAGAAGATGATGAAGTATAAACACAACACACTGGATTTCAAATAGTATGAAAAAAAGAATGCAAAATATTTCATTACTATTTTATATTGATTACATATTGAAATGATACTTTGTATATATTTAGTCCAATGAAATATATTACCAAAAAAAACTTAATGAAGGAGAAATTAAGACATTACAGATAGACCAAAGCTCAAAAAGTTCATTACCAGAAGACCTGCCCTATACGAAATGCTAAAGGGAGTCCTTCAGGCTGAAAGAAAAGGACACTAGGCAGTAACTTGAAGTCATAAGAGAAAATAAAGAACATTGGTAAAGACAACTACATAGGTAAATATAAAATCCATTATTATTGAACTTTTGCTTTATAACTGCTTCCCCCACCATTATGATAGAAGAGGCAAATGTGGAAAATAACATTTACATCTATGTTAATGGGCATACAATGTACAAAGAACTTCTACAACTCAACAACAGACAAATGATTCAATTTAAAAAAATACCAATGTTTTGAACAGATATTTCTCTAAAGATATTCAAATGGCCAATACGTATATGAAAACATGCTCAAAATCATGAGCCATTAAAGAAATACAAATTAAAACTATGAGACTTTCTGCATGATGTTTCTGTAAATCTACAACTGCTTTATTTTAATAAAAGAAAAACTACAAGCTACCACTTCACACCTGTTAGGGTGGCCATTATTAAAACACTGAAAATAACAAGTATTGGCGAAGATGTGGAGAAATAGGACCTCTCATACACTGCTGGTGGGAATGTAAAATGGTGCAGCCACTGTGGAAAACAGTTTGGCAGCTCCTCAGAAAGTTAAACAGAATTACCATATGATCTGGCAATTCTGCTCCTAGGTAACACCCGAAAGAAATGAAATCAGGGACTCAGGCAGATATCTGTACACCAATGTTCATCACAGCATTATTCACAATAGCCAAAAAGTAGAAGCAACTCAAGTATCCATCAATAGATGAATGAAATAATGTGGTGTATACATACAATGGAATATTATTCATCCATAAAAAGAAATGATATGCTGGTACATACTCCAGCATGGATGAACCTTGAAGACATCATGTTGAGTGAAATAAGCCAGACACAAAAGGACAAATATTGTATGATTTCCCTTATATGAAATATGTGTAGAATAAGCAAATTTTGAGACAGAAAGCAGAATAGTGATTACTAGGGCTGGGGAAGGGAAGAATGGGGAATCATTGCTAAATGAGTTTTGGTCTGGAATGATGAAAACAGTCTAGAAATAGGGGTGTAAGTTACACGTATAGTCCATGTACTTAATGTCAAAAAACTGCTCAATTAAAATTATTAAAATGAATTTTATATTATTGCATTTCACCACAATTAAACATAAATAAATTACAATCTCAAAATCTTCAAGACTGAGGAATGAACAAACATAAGGGGGGAATGCAACCATGGACCAAAGTAGACTTATTATTATAGTAACGGAAGAACTTGTAACATTGACATAAACATAGTGGTTACCAGAGGTTCTTAGGGGAGGGAGAGGGAAGAATAGGTGGAACATGAGGCATTTTTAGGACACTGGAATTGTTCTGCATGATATTGCAATGATGGATACAGGCCATTACACATTTTGTCAAAACCTGTAAAATTGTTTGGTGCAAAGTGTAAACCATAATGTAAACTACAGACTATGGTTAGTAGCAATGCTTCAATAGTTGTTCATTAATTATAACAAATGTACCACACTAATGTAAGATGTTATCAATAGGAGAAAATGTGAGAGGGGGAGGGAGTGGGGTATATGGGAATCCCCTGTATTTTTTTCTTTTAAGAGGTACCGGAAATTGAACCCAGGACCTCATACATGGGAAGCAGGCACTCAACACTGAGCTACATCTGCTCCCCAATAAGAGGTTTTTTTTTCGTTTGTTTGTTTATTTTTAGAAGGTACTGGGGATCGAACCTGGGACCTCATACATGGGAAGCAGACGCTAAACCACTTGAGCTACATCCACTCCTCCCTTCCTTGTATTTTGTAATCTAAAACGTCTTTTAAAATAAAGTTTTTTTTAAGATTACAAATGAAAAAACTCAGTTGAATACATTTTGGCAAAAGCTCCCATCAGTGCTGACTATCCAGCATCAGCCTATGCAAATGTAGATACAATTAGAGGGCACACTCCCTCCACCTTCTTGGCTATTCATTCACTCTTGCATTTAACACATATTTACTAGGTATCTATTATATGAGAAACATAGTTTGGGTTACAGAGGTAAGACATACCAGATCCTTGTCCACATAGGAGACAGAGAGAGACAACGGATAAATAAATGCAGTGATAAGCACTATAAAGAAAAGTAAAGCAGCCGAAGAGAATAGAGTTACTGGGAGCAAGGTGTATTTCAGCTGCAGTGGACTGTGATGGCACCTGAGTAAAGAACTGAATGAAGGAAAAAAAACGAACTTTGTGAATATCTCAATGAAGGCCATTTCAGTTTGAGGAAATAATACTCTGAGCCGAGAACAAGCCCCGAGCAGCTGAAACAGAATGAAAGAGCAGGAGAGGAGGAGAGGAGGTTAGAAATAGAGTCAGGAGTCTGATCACACAAGGACCTTGAGAATTTTATTCTGAAAGTGATAGGATGTCATTGGAGTACACAAAATACAGTAGTGACATGTGTGATTTATGGTTTAAAAAAATTTCTCTGGCTGCTGAATCTGGAACAAAGGGAGCACCCATGTGTGCCAGAAACCGTGTTAGGGGTATTATATACCTTCTATTATTACAAAATAACTACAAGAGCTAACTTGGGAATCCCAAACGTACAGATGGGAATCCTGGCTCCAGTACCTACCAGTTGTGTGTCCTTGATCATGTTAATTAACTTCCGTGGACTCAAATTCCCTGTCAGTAACATGGAAATTAGTATACACAATTTGCTCGGTATTTGGTGAGAATTAGGGATTATTTATTCCAAAATTTTACTGTGCCAGGAACTATGCTAGTTGTGGAGGATAAAGGCATACCAGGTCCTTATCCATCAGAAGCTTTACTCTCTACTGGGGGAGTAGACATTAATTAACACATTAATTAACGCAGAGCGCAGGGTGGTAAGACAGTTCATATAATTAAGGACGGATCTCAGGGGCGAAAGGGAGGGTTCGGGAAGACTTCTCTGAGGAAACCGAAGATAGTGTACACAAAACTCAATAAACAGAAGCTTTTTGTTTCGTTACAAACCTCACACGAGGTTCAAATCCTGGTTCCGCCACTTAATAGCTTTGTAACTTTCCTTCTTGGTCCTCAGTTTCCATATCCGAAAAACGGGAATGACAGCTATCTGCCTACCCCATGGCGCTGTTTTGAGGATTAAAGGACATTATCCCATGTTAACCGTCTTGCAGGGTGCATGGCAACTGTAAGCACTCAATAAACATGTTGTTAATTCTGAGTTCTCCGAATGGGATAAAAGAGGGCAGCTGCGTCTGGCTCCCCCTTCCTACCTCCCCTCGCTCTCTGGGGGCTCGGTATTCCCCACCAACCCTTGTTCCCCATCGGGCCCACGTCTCTGACCTTCTCAACTTTCTTGGGCCCCTTCACCAGTTCGTGCCTCTTGGGGATTGTTCCCCCGTCGCAACCCATCGTAAACCAGGAGTCAGAGACAGCAACAAGCCCCAGCAGCCGCTTCTTCCGTGGTCCTGGCCGACAGGAACCGTCATTTCCGGCGCGCCGCAGTGACGTAGGACGCCCGTCGCGTCCTAGCGGGGCGGGGCCGTAGCCGAATGCCGGTTGCCATGGAGAGCGTCGCCACGGAGCGGCGTGCGTTGCCGGAGCGCTGGCGGCTCTTCCTGCGCTGAGTAGGGTGAGGGAGCGGGCTGCCCCTCCCGCCGCTCCCGAGGCCCGTCCTTCCTCTTTCTGTTGGGTCCTTGGATTTCTGTCGCTTAAGCGCAATGGCTCCCCCCCGCTCCGGGAGGGCGGCGAGGGCGGGGGTGACTCGAGCTCCCGCCGCTCTTTGCCTTGCCCCACCCCCACCCCCAACATTGTCTGCCGGGCACATCCCTAGACTGTGAGCGCCTTGAGGAAGAGGCCGCGTCTTATTAACACAACTAATAGTTTTTATTAATGACATTGATTGTTCCATTTAGCAAATGTTTACAAGGAGAACGCATCTTTATTGAGCGCTAACTGTGGCCCAAGCACTCACAATAAATCCTGCCATTTATAGGAGATTCAGGGGGAATAAAATCCTCTGTATAAAACCTGAAACTTTCTGATATCCGCATAAAAATGATCGTTATCCCCATTAAGAAGCAGATAAAACTAACAGCCAGTCTAGTTCTTATAAAAGAAAGGTACCGTGGAATCTCCATGCTCTTTCCAAAAGATAGGGTGAATTAACATTTGCAATCAGAAGAACGCAAACCCGTGCTAAAATCCATGATTGTCTGATCTCTTGTTCTTGACCATCTCACTATTTGTTCCTTTACTTACTACAACTATTAAAGGAAAGTATTCTCAAGTTTTCAAATAAGGCAGACTTTTGTGATTGGATGTTAATTTTTTTACCTAAGTGAAACAAACAGGTGACTTTTTTATTTGTGTTTTAGTTTGTTTGTTTGTTTGTTTTTTGCTTTCCCTGGGGTTCTATCAAACAGGTGACTTTCGGAACGAGCGGCAGGGAAGTGCTGTGGAGTCGTGGCAGTTGCGGTATACCCGGTGGAAGCAGGTCTTTGGGCCTGGGGGCCTGGCGATGGCGCCGCTGCTCTCCAGGTAGCAGGGCATCACCCTGCGCTGGAGCGCCAAAATCCTGGAGGAGTTCTCTTTTGGCATCAATAGCATTTTTTTTTAGGTACCGGCGGGGGACTGAACCCGGGATCTCATATGTGGGAAGCCAGTGCTCAACCACTGAGCCACATCAGCTTCCCTAAGTTGGTTTTTTCCGTTTGTTTTGCTTGTTGTTTGTTTTTTTCAGGAGACACTGGAACCGAATCCAGGACCTTCCATGTGGGAAGCAGGCTCTCAACCGCTGGAGCCTCAACTGCTCCCATCATAGCATTTTATATCAGCCAGGCATACATCCATCTGAAACCTTTACTCCAGTGCAGAAATATGGACTCACCTTGCTTCAAGTATTGATCCTGAGTTCATAAAATAGCACAATAATGTGGTGGAACAACTAAAAATGTGGTTATACAAGTGGTCAATTCAGAAACTTGTGGTAGTCATCTCAAATATTGAAAGTGGTGAAGTGCTTGAAAGATGGCAATTTAATATTGAGTGTGATGAGACTGCAAAAGAGGCGCCAGTGCACCCAGAGAAAAGTCTCAGAAAGCTATCCAAGAAGAAATTCACCCAAGGATCAACATATCACAGCTACAGTAACATTTCTGCAACTAGGGGAAGTTTCTTGTCTATTTGATCAGCTGATTTATACAGACAAAGATTTGGTTGTTCCTGAAAATGGGAACAGTCAGGACCACAGTTCATTACCAATTCTGTGGAAATGGATCTTTGTTCATTTACCACTGTGATGGTTAGGCTAATGCGTCAACTCGGCCAGGTAATTGTGTCCAGGTGTTTGGTTCAGCAAGCATTGGGCTAATTGTAATACAAGAACATTTATGGACTTTGGTCACCAGTGAGCTTACTGGGTGGATGGCTGATTACATCTGCATCAATCAGGGAGATTGTCGTCAGCAATGAGTGACGCTGCTTTTATCCAATCAGTTGAATACCTTAAAAGGGGAAGTGATTTCAACATTCAGAGAGAATTTCCCAGCTCCTCTTTGGACAGGTAACTTCTCCCAGAAACTCATCAAGGACCTTTCATTGGACCTTCATCGGAGCCCCTGGTTTGCAGCCTGCCTGTGGAACCTGGACTTGTGCATCCCCACATTCACGTTCATAAAAAATCTTATATTATTGACAGATATCTCCTGTTGATTCTGTTTCCCGAGAGAACCCTGACTAATACAACTACCACAATTCACAAAGTAAGTAGCATGGTGGCCTACAAAATTCCTGTCACCGACTGAGGGATGAGATGACAAAAATAATGTACTTGTAATTATGAAATGTGGTTTTCCTGAAACTAGATTGACTCTAGTTGATAGGTTTAATTTCATTGGTTAGTTTTTAGATAGGGAAAACCAACATTATACTTTTCTGAACGGTGCATGATTGTTCTATATTTTGATAACTGTTTGATTTTCCATAGGGTTGACATCATGAATTCGAGGAGAGTAAAGTATTATTCCCTTGTTAACATATTTAGCTAACTAGATTAGCACAAAAGCGTATTGCACAGTGTTCAAAAGGGAACCAGCAGATTTTGTGAGCATTCCTTTGAAGATGATAACAATGGATGGGAAAACTTTTGCTATAAAGCTAACTAAATGTCTTCCTAAATCATACATTTTGGTCAAGTAGTTTGAGTCAGAATATAAATGAGATATTTAAATGTAAAATATAGCAAAAGAAGTCTGAATTTCAGAATCTTTGTTTAGATACAACACCAATAATGAAACATTGCTCTATTAGGTCCATTTATTTAGTTGTATAGTTCCCATGCTGAAAAAAACTTTCAACAATCTGATTTTAGTTTATGTAACTTGTACCTCTGAAGCCATGGATATATCTACTGTTTAATTTCTTGTGATACAGAATGCTTCTTAAAACTGTCTTCTTGTGCTTTATAAAATCAAGCTTTAAATGACAATGATGAAATAAAGTTAAATTTGTTTTTTTTTTAAAGTGCAAACATTCCCTACTCAGGAAGAGTCATGCCCCCAAGAAAATATGGGGATGTAAAAACTTCATAGACTATAAGCTTGTGGTACCTGTTACTGCAATGAATGAGAATGAAAAGAAACCTTTTAATCAGTCAGAGGCTGTCATTGGCTTATGATTTATTTTTATGCCAATCACAAGAATTATAAGTTCCATAAGGGTAGTAACTTTGTTTTATTCACGATATGCCCTCAGTGCCTTGAAGAGTGCTTGGTACACTCATTATATGTTTCCTTAATAAACCAAAAAAGAAGTACAGGAAGGGGCAACAACCCCAGTTTTGGAAGACCCTAAAACTGATAAAATATTATTAGTATTCCATTTTACAGGTGAGGAAACAGAAGACTGGAAAGATCAATGACTTGTCCAAGGTCGTACAGCTAGTGTTTTAGTTTCCCAGCTGCTGCAACAAACACCATACAACGGGAATTTATTGGCATCTGGTTACAGAGGCTGGAAAGCTTGCTTCCTCGCCAGGTTGGCATCTCCGGGCTGTCCATCAATCTTTGGGGTTCCTTGTCTTTTCTGTCGCGTGCCAGTGCACCTGGCGGCATCTTTTCCTTTCTCTTTCGGCTCCCATGGACTTCCAGCTTCTTGCCGCTCCCCATGCCTGCTCTCTCTGTGGCCTTCTCTATAAGGCCGCAGGTAACAGGATGAAACCCCGTCCTGATTCAGGTGGGCCACACCTTAGCTGAAGTCACCGCCTCATAAGGCCCTATTTACCATGGGTTCACACCTAAGGAAATCGGTTAAGATGAATAACATGTTTTTGGGGGTACATAACTCCAAGCCACCATAGCTAGTAAGCGAGAGGACTGGGAATGAGTTCCAGGCTTAGCTCTCTCTGACAGCAAAGGGCAGAAAGTCAGAGAGAGAACAGCAAAACCCCAAAGATATCTTTAGACAGACTCTCAAACCAGTGCTTACTCTGGCAGGTTAATCTGTTCCTCACCTACTTCATTTGGGAAAGAAAAATAAAAACAGGAAGCGGGTGTGGCTCAATGGATAGAGCTCCCGTTTACCATGTGTGAGGCCCCGGGTTCGCTTCCCGGGGTCTCCTTGTGAGGGCAGGCCAGCCCCGCGCGGCGCTGTGGGCTGATGCAGCGGGACCTCACGGCAAAGGGGAGATGGGCGGACGCGGGGGAAGCATGCAGCGAATGGACACAGTAAAAGCGCAAGCAGCAAGGGGGGGATAAGTGGATAAATGAATAAATCTTTAAAAAAAAAAAAAAAGAAAAACAGCTGCTTTTTACGAAACCATCACCATGCACTTGGAGATTTACAAGCATCTGTCATTTTGTCCTTCACAATAATAGTAGGAGGAACTACCTACTATTTTGCAGATGAAAACCTGAGAACCAGATGCACAAGGGCCACCCAGCCAGTGAGCAGTAGCTGAGGGACTTCCTTAGCCAAGGCCCACCTGACTACAATCTTCCCCCCGGAAGTTGCTGCTGAGACCCACTGGTGCTAACTGTGCTGGCCTTAGAGCTAAAGCCGCTGGATTTGCTCCTCTTCCTCCTCGTTTTCCTCTTTTAGGATATTGGCCTCTAGGCTACCCTGTGCCTTAGACTGTACACAGCTAAGACTTTTGTGCAGTTTACTTTTGTCATCAATAGCAGGTGTCATTATTGTCTGCTTCATCTTCCCACTGCCTTTGTTGCATGAACTAATAAAACATATTCCCCTCGGGAGGTGGGTGTGGCTCGATCTATGGAGCTCCCGTTTGCCATGTGGGAGGCCCCGGTTCGCTTCCCGGGGCCTCCTTGTGGGGGCGGGCCGGCCCGCACGGCGCGGTGGGCTGATGCGGCGGGTCCTCACAGCGAGGGGGAGGTGAGCGGACGCAGAAAAAAACACACAGCGGATGGACACAGCAAGCGCAAGCAGCAGGGGGGGGATAAATAAATCTTTTTTAAAAAAACAAAAAACAAAACATATTCCCTTAAAAGAATCTGCGGGCACAGCTTTGCCCCACTCAAGCTGTGGATTTAAGGGGCAGGAGTATGAAACCATAAAAAGAAAACAGTCACTCTCTAGTAAACTAGCATTTCTTAACCTTTTTGGAGTCACTGGACCCGTTTGATAATTTGATGAAAACTATGGACTTTTCCCCTGGAAAAATGTCAGCACATATGAAAATTTGCATACAGGGAAGCGGTTGTGGCTCAATTGGTTGGGCTCCCATTTACCATATGGAAGGCCCCAGGTTCGATTCCCGGGGCCTCCTGGTAAAGGCAAGCCGGCTCGCACGGCACAGTAAGCTGACGGCCTGCGTGGCGTGGTAAGCTGGCGCAGCAAGATGACGCAACAAAGGGAGATAAGCAGACACAGAAAAATGCACAGCAAATGGACACAGCAAGCACAAGCAGCAAGGGGGGGGAATAAATAAATAAATAAAAATAAATCTTAAAAAAAATTTTTTTTTGCATACAATTTGGGAGTTCACAGCCTCCTGAAACCCAAACGAAGAACTACTACTTTAAATGCCTCCCAAAGGCAATCCACTGCCTGCTAGGATCGTTTTCAAATATTTCCGGCTTCTAAACTGAGGGTTTGCCTGTCAGCTCTGCCTATGTGCTATCCATAGCTGCAGTTTAAAACTCTGTCTGGAAAAAGTTGACATGCAGAGTAACTCATTTTATGAGGATGGGAATAAAACCAGCAAATATGTGCTAAGATTTTTAAAGAATTTCACATTATTTAAGGTCACACTTTGGAGGGTGTCCCAAAGAGGATTAAAATAAAATAAAGTGAAAAAAATTGAGGCAAATGCTGAGATAATTCAAGAAACAAATTACTACTAATTTGCAGTTTTAGGGAAATATTCCAACAAAACATTCCAGGAATGTACATGAACTGACCGCTGGAAACCCCTACCAGCTCATGTTTGCCACTTTTGCTTTCTCTCTTGGCTCCAGCCACAATGGCCTCCCTCCTCTTCCTTAACCATGCAGTGTCCAATGCCTCACTCTCCTCACCCTGGTCTTGGCCCTGAGCCCCTACCACCCCGGCTGGAATGAAAGCCCCATGATGGCAGAACTTTTGTTTGGCTCCCTGCAGCATCGCTAGTGTTCAGCAAATAGGAAGTGCTCAATAAATATTGGTTAAATGAATGAATAAGGAAAAGGGACATTCACCATGGGTGCACAAACAAAGGGGGCAACTTTTGGAGACGGGGGATACTCACATAGGGAAAACAGCATTTTAAAAGAAGATGTTTTGTAAAGAAACAGTTACCA